>JAQFZM010000642.1:0-27748 GCA_034695785.1 Galumna obvia
CCCATTGAATATACAAAATTTCCTTAGAGAAATTTTAGTGAGAAATTTCTAGAAAGTTTCTCATAGAAAATATCTCAGAAATTTCTCGAGTCCGAACACTATCTAGGATACTTATGTGCAATTAGAAAGGATTTGTGAAAATTATATTAGGCCTGAATTGGTTCTAGTAGATTTTGATTCTAGTTGAATCAAAACCTAATTAGTTATTAGGTTTATCAATGATCAAGGCTATTATTATAGTGATTCTACTGTATGATATTGAAATTAAGCCAATCTTAATGTAAGAAAATTTCTCGTATTTCAAAAATCACCAAGAAAGTTTCTATAAAATATCCCTTTATATGACTCATTAATAAAAATTCAATATTTTATGAGTTATTTAATGGTTTTAAAAATTAATGAATTTTGTTCTTATTTTGGGGAAAAATTCAGTAAATTCGTTCTTTTATTAATCACTATTTAATAATGGGATACCATTTCTCACAAATTATTATGAAAATTATATCAAACCAAATAATTTTCTCAAAAATTATTTCAAAATTATTAGGGATTAATAAAATTTCCCTTAGTGAAATTTTAGTTGTAAATTTCCATAAAGTTTCTCGAAGAATTTCTTAAAAATTTCTCTTGGTTTTAGAGTAGGCAAAACTCAAATTAAAATTTAATTTATAATGAATTCTAAACTAATAATATTTAAATTAATTTTAGATTTTTTTCTAAAAGCCTTTCATTTTGAACACATGTTTTCAAGTCATTTGGTTTGTGTTTCGGAAATCACTTTAAATTCAAATGTTTATTCATTAAATGAGTAAAACTCTAATATTAGAGGAAATTAAGTGCTAACTATTGAACTCATTGTTTGTCGATATAAACCAACCATTGAAGTATGATCATGGTCACTCAAACCACTGATCTCATTTATTGTGGTTCGTGATAATAAGCACGTCATAATCAAATTACAACACCTTGCTACAATAAAATGTAAGTTAATATTCTTTTATCATGTTAATTTAATTTAACGGAACACATATTAGATTATTTTTTAGAAATCGTTATAACTTAGAAACTACTTTATTTGCACCTTGATCTATCTAATATGTAATAACAACCAACTCTTAACTTTGATTGTGTGATCCCTTTCCCTCTCGTAAGATATTAGTGTTAAAATTGTTATTTAAAAAGTGTTTAAAAATGGGTACAATTGTTTCGATTATTTTACAATAGATTAGTTTAGTTTAAAAATTTGGAAAAAAAATTCTTTTGTCGAAAGTTTTAGTGCTTTTATTTTGCCTTAAATTGTGTTTATCTCTGAAAAGAGTTTTTATTTAATTAAATTCTGTATTAAAACCAGAATTTCATATAAACCTTACGCTTGTATTCATTGTTAAACTTTATTATTGAAGTGAAATAATGAATGTTTTCATTGCTTTTGTTATCTCTTTGTGTTAGAAGAAAATGTTTGTTTCAATTGAATTAATCGAATGAATAATGAAAACTATTTAAACTGATTTCTGAAGCGCTTCTTATCGTGAGTTTTATAATCATTTATATTATAAGAATAATGGGAACAGAATTGAAAAATTGAGTTCAATATAACATCTGTAAAATTACTGTATTTATTGAACACTTATCTCATGAATGAGACAAAAGTGAACACAAATTCAGATTAGATTTATTTTCCTTCGATAAGACAAATATTGGTTACTCTTCCCAGAAATATGTTATTATCAACAAAAATGTTCACAATTTGTGCAAGGGCACAACTTTTCTATTAACGTTAGTAATGAAAGCGTGTGATAAACATTAACTCATTCTTTAGTATTGGCACAGAATTGTCTATTTTAGTTTAGAAGAAAACTCTGAACGAACTCATCATTACTTCTTAAAGGATTGTCTGAATGTCTGTTCTCGAAGATTGCTCTGAGAGTAAGCACTGGAATCTTCTCGTCTTTCCTGAAATTGTTGACCCAATTTTTTAAATGAAACTTTTGTTTATATTTTTTTAAATCACTTTTAAACCAAAGAATTGTATTCTTTAAAAATTTGATTTCATTCACACATTTAAGGCAAAACTGTAACAAAATTTTTTCATAAAATATGAGACGATATATAAAAATACAATAAATATAAACATATTTTCAAAGATTTTTATGTATTTTCTAAAGAATATAAAATTTTTTAATAAATTTCAATAACAAAAACGTTATGAAAAAGTTATTATATTTCTGATGGAAATTGTTTTTAAAATCATTTCTTTGTGAGACAATAAGCGATGATTTACTTAAATTTGTCGTTTGTTAGCATTACATTCTTATTTATAATAATAATGACAAATACTGAGCTGAGGCACAGCTGCTCACAAACCCTCACAAACTGAGAAAAAAGGAGAAAAAATAGTAAATTTAATCATTTATAAGGCATTAGAGAATTAAGTTTTCGTTTTCTCTACAAAAGAAGATATTATTTGAATCGATTTATTTGGAGATTATTTTTATAAAAAAAATTTTAATTCAGTTCACATTTTATTAAATGTTTAGTCTTTGACAGAACAGTACTTCAATTTTGTTACTTTTTTGCCTTCAATACATTATTTGCCCAAAAACTCAAACAAATCAATAAAAAAATGAAATCTCAGTTTTATTAATATCGTGTAAATCACAATCAAAGTATTGGTTAAGCATTTTTGTGATCAAATCAAATCAACTTTTCTTTGAAGTAAAATATTTTTATATGAATTGGAACTCATTTAATCAACTAATAAATATTGTAAGACGAAGTTCATTAAATTAGCTAGATCATTCCCAAAATCATAGTTCATAAGATTTATTAAATTCATTTGAAGGAGTCTTTGAATATTTCAATTACACTAAACTTATGACCAAGGAGAAACACTTTTGCTTTTCAGACAGAACTCGATTATCATTATTTTGTATATTCAAAGAATAATATTTACTCTATTTCCTTGTCTTCTGTTTATTACCTAATCTAATATTCTCTCTCTCTCTCTCTCTCTCTCTCTCTCTCTCTCTCTCTCTATCTCCTCTGAAAATCCCCATGGATGTTCTTTACATAAGACTGCAAATGGTGTTCGTTTGTAGAGTAAGTGTAACGTCATTTCACCAAAAAGTTTGTTCGCTTAAAGACAAATATAAGTAAAAACGAAAGTCTGGTTTATTATTGAGGTTTTTCTGGTAAACGACCGGTCATTACATCATAGCTTTGAAATGATCGCAATTCTGGAATAAAAATGAGCTCAAAATGACTGCAAAGAGATTCTCACTAAACAAGTGTTCCGATCATAGCTTTCAAAAGACTAAAATTTCAATTCTATGTAATTGAGAATTTGACTCTTACTCATTTTACAAAAAAAACTTACTATCAATTACTTTTTGTGAAAAGCTCTTGCTATTTTTTATTGTTTGGTAATTTTATATATTGAATATCTGGATAAAAACGGATACAATAAAAGTGATTGGAGTCTAACAAACATTAAATAAAGTCTATAATTTGATTAACGATTTCTCGAATATATTCAATAAATATATAAAATATTTTGAAAATTTGAAGAGAATTTGAAATTGAAGTTCAAATATAATGTTTTGTTTCATTTTATTGAAAGTTTAAATTTGTTGAGAATTTTGTTGCCATCGGTTTTGTTGAGAATTATGTGCAAAACGGGAACAATAGCTGAAAATGTTTTGAATTTATGAAATATTTGAGAAATATCTGTTATTTTGCAATTCGATAAAAACCATATTTTGTTTAATATTAGAGTTATTTCTATAATAAATGTCTCTTTCGTTGGAAAATTGAATTCCAAAAGAGGGCTCACATTCTTGAGTTGATGCCATCAATAATGAAGACTTCATTCTTTCAGTGGAATCGATACAAATATAGAATGGATTGAATGGACACAAAATTGAGAGAATATATGGTATGTTATATGTGTTATGCATAAAGTCTCAAACGAATGGTAATGCTATCCAAGCAAACGATGATAGGAAGGACTGGTAAAGCCCTTCGGCAGCCGAGGCTTATCTATCATTGCCAGTGTTAAACCCATAGCGGATTATTCAGACCTGAATTTGCTTTTCCAATAAGGTTTATAACCCGACGAAACACTGACTGAATTGCATTTCCAGATATAGACTAAACTAAGTTCACAATTCTTCCTAATTTCGTTATACTTCCCCCCAATTGATGGCAAACGAGCCAAAGGTTTTGATGTATAACTAATGCTTTGAAGCGATGGTCTCTTAAATTCAGTTATCCTTTTCTCTCATTCATTCAATTCTGTATTGTATTCCTCAAAGATTTCTTCAAATTATGTTAAATTGGTTTAAAAGAGCAGTACTTTTGATGGCTTTATATAAAGTGCAAGAATTTCATGTATACACAGAGTCTACACAAAGTCTACAAAAAACTTCTCATAAAACACGATATCATTTAAAAGGGATTCGACAGAACCTATACTTAATTATTGTTTTGATTCATATAAGAGTTAAAGACTTAGACTTAGGTTAGACTCTGATTAGAAAATTCTCGTCAATCTTTTGGTTAGAATTAGAGCCAAATTCACGGCTCCTGTCGTTGTTGTTTACTTAAGTCAACAAAACTGACAATAATTCTGAGTTATATTCAAAGTTAGGGGTCATCTCTGGACCTATTCTTTGACTTTATGTACAATAAGTTAGTGATTGAAACAAATACGTGACACATATTAAGAAGATTTAGCCATTTGTTTGACTCACATCGATTAGAAATACTACAAATCGATTGCCATAAGAAGGAGAGAACAACAAATGTTATGCCAACTAATAGTTTCCATAATTGATAAATGCCTTCAAATGTCTTCAATACAATCGATTGGAATGTTTTCAAATTAGACTCGAATTGATTCATAATTGCAGTCAATGTCAGCCTTTCATTAATTATTTCATTATTTTTAATGAGTTATTTCCAGTAAAAGCAAAAATTGTTGTTTAAAAATAAAAGGAAAGTATTATTTACTGAATGTTTGGTTAATTGAATTCGAAAGTAAATGACTGCAAATAATTGTATAAAATAGTCATTATATGAAACGACAGAAAAATAATGGTATAACTGATGTAAGGATTGATTTCTCAAATAATATCTGAAAGACAGAAGTAATTCCCACTCTTTGTTGAGTTTCTAATAATCTATTGTCTTGTTTTGATGCCCGGAATATCTCATATCAAATGTCAATACACTTATTGCTTATTCTCTAAACGAGTAAACAATTAAACATTTTATATAATGAATCGATAAACTCATTGAACAAAGAGAGAGTGGAATGACTCGAATGACCAAACAATTCATTAGATGAGACACAATCATATGCAATATCTGATTTCCTACGAGAATACCAACCATTTCTCTCTCTCTCTCTCTCTCTCTCTCTCTCTCTCTCTCTCTCTCTCTTCGATACTTTCTTACAAATAAATTTGTCATTTTTTCAATTCAATTAGGATTTAGTCATTTATAATCACAAAACCAATGAATTACTATTAGTTTATAGATTTGTTTTTTTTAATTATATTCGGAAACATTTGAATTAATGACTTTATTTTTTTTCAAAGAATAGTGTTTTTTTATAATTGAAATTTTCTTTATTTTTATTGAGAATAACTTTGTTTCCGATAATTCTCTGGAAATTTTTAACTTAAATTTATATTTTAATATCACTTTAATTGACAAAAATTATAATTTTTAACTTAAAATAAAATTTAAGATAATGTGAAATTAATTATTTGAGATAATTAATTATCTAGATAATAATAATAAACTAAAAAGAGAAATAAGAAATTCAGTTCTAAATTCTTTGTAGTCTTAGGTTTCTATTAAAAATAACTAAACAAACAAAAAGAGAAATAAATTAAATTTTATTTAAATCAACGAATAATAGACTTACATATAATCTTTTAAAGTGAAAATAATTCGGAACTTTTATTAAGTTTTATATTGAATTCAACTGAAAATATTTCAATTGCGAGTAATTTTGATGGCACCCGTATTTGAATGTTCAAGGATAAGTTCCTTTCAATTTAAAAGGATTGAAGTGATATTATTATAGATATAATTGAATTTCATTTGAGATCTTCAAGAAATTGGATAATCAAAAGTTATTTATAATATACTTTAATATAATAAGAGCTGATGTGACCAGAGATGCAGATCCAAGGAGTGATTTGGTCAAAATAACTACTAGGCTTGAAAACCTTGTTCTTGTTCATAGACGCTAATGTTAAGGTAACAAAAACCAAGGGAAAATTTGCCAATTTACTCTTTTAAGGTATAGTCAGGAAAACACTTTAGCCATCCCTGGATAGTATTAGAAAAGTATCCATCAAAGTATTAAAAATTATTCAAAAATAAATGTAAAAACGAATGAATTTTCAATTCAATGCAAATTCTTATTTGAATTTTACGTAATTTTTTATATTTTTATATAATTGTCAGAAGTCTTAAAAGTTAGACTCCATTAGAATATATGAATAAAATTTAAATAAAAAAGACATCTCTTGAATATCATTTACAACACTTTTGTTTATTTATAATATTTTAAATAAAATTTTAAGATTAAAACAAAAACAAAGTTTTATTTAATTTATTTAAACTTATTTTCAAAATAAAGAAAATTCTTTAAGGAATTACTGTTCAGTATTTTGGAAAAAATAAACTAGATCTTATCTTATTTGGTTAGTTGATATTCATTCCATATCAACGCATAATAAATATATCGAGGAATCGATTTTACACTTAAATGCTTTCAATTACAGATAATTCTATATTAAAATATGAATTAAAATGACATTAAAACAATTGTTGGAATAAATTACTGATAATTGGAGTTCATTGAACTCTATTTTAGCGGAGAATTGATTTATTATCTAAACATACATTTCATTTTCATTTGCATTCTTTCAAACCTTTTCATTAGTAAATTGTCGATTGAAAAGTGAAATTTGAGCCAAATTCCTACGACTCCTACAACAAAACATATCCCAAACTCATTGCTTCCCACTTCTCATCTTAATATATGACTCATTTTAATAAAATTAATTTAAATAATAATAAAAGAAAGGGTTGCGGACAGACCTGATATTTAATGGCGTTCTCTATTGAAAAGTAGAACCAAAACCGATAGCCTGGATGTGTGATATCGGGCCGAACAAACAGATCGTATTCAAAGTCAGTGATGCGGTCCACTCGACCCAAATTGCCTGAACCCACAGATAATGAGAATCGCATAAAATTATCGAATAAAATGTTTGGTAAAGAATGAGTTAAGTAAATTAGGCGAACTGGTGATTGTGAACTAGCACAAATTGTACTATCTATAAATTAATTCTTGTAAAGCAATGATTTTAATCTTACTTTGAAAGAATGTTTAATGAGATTTCATCTTGCTCAAATTCAATGAAGACTCTCAATAAATAATTGAAATTTAATTAGAGTTATGTTTGCGAACGTACTTTAGGTTTGAATATAGAAATTGGTTGAGTGAATGACAACTTGTCTTTCAGTCTTTCAACAAAGAAATTTAAGTGAATGTATGTTAAGTTTATGCATGAAAACAGTTTCGATCACTAAAATAGAGGACTGGTTTGTGAAGCAAAAGTGATTGAATGAGAAAAGTGTTCATATATTATGAATATTATAATCAACACTATATTGAGAGCCATATCTTTATCACAATTTTAGCTCTCATTTAGTATTCATGAAACTCATGAAACGCTGGAATTTTTAAATTGCTTTCAGTTATTAGATTTCATCCAAATTTTATGGTTTGCGATCTTCTGATCCAAAAATGCTTTGAGTTTTGGTGAGATTCACTCAATGACACGATTCTGTCCCAAAGCACTCGTCTGTATTAGTGGGGCTACTCATCAGTAAACACTGTCTATTGAATTGATGAACACTTCATGAAAAATAAAAGTCAAACTAACATAAGAAAAGAATTTCAAATTCAACCATAAATTCGATCAACAAATGAATCGCTAACTCTTAAACCTATTCATTCTGTCCTAAACTCAAACTTAAGTTCTTTTGCATCAGAGCTTCAGAACTATATTTTCTTTTATTCTTTTCAAAAGTCATTTTAATTATACAATTCTCTGACACAAACCTGAGAATGTGATAATCAACAGATCAGTACAACTTCTGAGTGCTCTAAATTTGCATTTTATTTTATCTTTCAAATGTATATATTTTTTATAATCAAGATCTTTTTAATATAATTTAATGTTGAAATTTTGAAAAATTCCTTAAATTCAACAAAAAAGAGCTGAATTTAAATCATAATAAATAGTTTGTCAGAACTGATCTCAAGTCAAAAATATTTGAAGACATTAGTCAACGGATTCTTTATATTTTTATTTAAATAGAGAGACAACTCTTATACCACAAACACAAACTTTATTGTAGATTTTGTGCCTCTTTTGGCACAAATGGAAAAACAATTAAATTTCTTAATTAAGTAAAATTAAATAAATCTATGGTTTGAGTCTAACAAAACTAAGTGTGACTCAATTCTGCGTTTAGTTACTTCTAATCATTGATCAGCCATTGATGAGAATCTAATTTATAATTCACAACAATTTAATACTCAAATTAGAGAAATAGATCCGACAAAAAAGCTCAGGTTTGAAATTTTTTAGAATTTTTTAGCAATTCTTAAATAATAATAACTATCAAACTTTCTCTTTCTTTTTCAAAGTTTTAGTCACAGAATTTTACAAACATTTTACTTAATATTTAATACTTAAAAGTAAGGAATCTTGTCTTTTAATTTCCAATATATTTAATTAATAATTTTCAAAATTATATTTTCATTAAATTATTAATAATAAACTTTTTTATCGAATATATTAAAGAGTATTTACTCCTATATTTAAAAATTTCGGTAAATATCACTTCTAGATCCATTGGGTCAGAATTCAAAAATTTGTGACTCAAATCCGTTCCGATATGGGTTTCTAAACTCAAATTTAGGTTTAAGTCTCATTTGTGAATACCATGGTACAATTTCATTATTTACGTGTTATTTTACACTTTAACATAAAAATAATTATAGGTTTTAATTAATAATTATAAAGTTGACTCAATTTATAATTTTATTTAATTTTATTGGATTAAAATTACTTAAAATTAATATTTAATTCTTCACTTATTTTTGTAAAAAAAGAGACACAAATTATATATTAAAGTTTGTGTTTGTGTCACAAAAGTTGTGACTTAAAAATAATTACAGAAATAGATATTAATTAAAATTTAATGCTAAGATTTGTATAATGCAGAGACACGACCAGTACTTAATTTATTATTGACGTCAACAACAGTTTTATTAGTTTTTGTGTTCTTATAAAAAGGAAAAATCCAAAAAAAATTGAGCCGAAAACTAAAATTTATTGAAAATTGTCTTTCGTGTCATCTGAAGAATCAAATAATAATTTTTGTTTTTTCAAATCCTAAACAAAGTCTTGAATTCATTTCAGAATCATTTGATTTAAAAGTTTTGTTGATTTAGTATTAGATTTGTAAATAGGATTTGGTCTGAAAGCTCTGAATTGTCTGTGAAATAGTAAGAAACACAAAATAAATTAATTGAGTCCTCTTTTGTACATTTTCTCTGAATTTATTCGCTTAATATTTCTCCGGAGAATTGATTTTCAATAGAAATATACAATAAGAGTCGCAATGTCTCGACGCACAGCCATATATAATAGAATTATTCCTTTCTTTTCTTTGACTTAAAAAATGGAAATTTAATAAATCTTTGAAATCAAACGTTAAGGAAATGTTTTCTTTAATTTCGTCCATAATTTCATTTCGACAGAGATTTATGTTATTTCTGTGATTTACTTTCAGATGTGAATCGATTATTGAAACAAAAATTTATTAATTATTACTAAAAGAGACAATTTATGAAAACTGATCCTATTATTAATATTCGATTTCATTTCTACTCAAAAATCAATATTTTGCGTAAATTTATATTTTGGAGAAAAAATATTTTACTAAAAGTTATATATTTTAAGTAAAAGATATATATTTTTGGATATATTTTTGAGTGCAAATCAAAATAAATTTAGGAAAAATTCCATCAAAAATCAGTGTAAATGTTTGGCAGAGATTGATTGCCCGGATTATAATTATTATGTATAGCCAGTGCTCTCTACGCTCTTTCCGATCGTCAGCAGAAAAGAACTTATTCTTGGGAAGAGTCGTTCTTCTGCTCGTTATTTGAGAATATCTTATTTCAATTTATTATTGAAAAGTTTTCGACACTTTCATATTCTGACCCATATTTCTATGAGAATATTTCAAATTTTATGGCAAATTTTATACGAAAAATATTTTGACGATAAAAAAGAGTCCAAAAAATATTTATCGGAATTTATGGTAAATACTTGAGTTTCGAGAAAACAATGCGAAGCAATAAATCGTTGTTTAAGAACCAACACTTTTGTCATTTAAATTCAGGTTTTGGTTAAAAGCAGTCGATTTTGTCAAAATTAACCGACTTTCTCAGTTAAAAATATTCTGACAAACAAGAATGATCTTTCATAATTTCATTAGCCTTGTTCACTAAAATTAATTTGAGAAGAAAGAACTCCTTTCACTAATAATGTGACTTCAATTCATTTATTATAATGTTTACACTTTTAACCTCTTTTTATAAAACAATTGCTATTAATTAATAAAATATAAAATTTTTAATTATTTATTTTTAAACGAATAGCCATCCATTAACATGTATCATGGTCAATTATTAATCAAATAATATTATTATCTAAAGCCTTGAACTTCAAATACAAATGAAGTATAAAAATTAGAGTAAACTATTATATATTTGTATTATAAGGAATTGATTGCAACACTTCTGTATTGCAGTTAAGTGTCATTTAAAGGTTTGAATTACTGTTTGTTTTAATTGGAAATTAAAGCGGAGCTAAAAATATGTTTTGAAAAACTTTTCAGAGAGATTTATAAATAGGTATTTAAAGTGTGTTGTTTTGATTCCGTAATTTTAAAGCTGACATCAATTTTCTTAAAATTCAATAATGTTTTTGCAATAAAATCATTTATTCTGTGCAAAGAATATTCTCATTGAATATGACTTTTATATTGTTATTGAGAATAATATTTAGAATTTTTTTCCTTAAATAAATAAATAATAAAATTTTCAATTTTAAAAATTTCAATTTCCGTATTCTATTCCGCATTTTTTCAAAACTGTTTGACCAACACTTTTAGCATTTCATCATTTATTCTATCGTTTTTTTAACAACTATTTTAAAGACATTTATGTTTAAATAAAACTAAACAACTCATCAAATGACGACAAAATTTATTCTTTTTTTTCAAAACAAATGTGTTTAACAGATATTACATAAAAATGAATGTATTTTAAGATAAAAATCTAATTTTCCATTAAAATAAGTTTAAGCTTTTTATGTAATTTTTTCTTTTAAAAGTTCATTGAATTCAAATAAGATTTTAAGTTCTATAACTATAATAAATTATTTAGAAATCAATGGAATCTTCTGTAATATGATATATGAAGAGATGAGCAAGTATAAAACAAAACTTTTAGGTGAAAAAATGAACTTATATGAGATAGGGCTCACTTTATTATTATTTAGTAGTTTATAAAAGTTATAAAAAATCTTCAATTACTCGAAAAAAAAGTTTTATTTTTCATAAAAAGTGAGATTAATGTTAAAAAGTATTGGGTTTTGAATTGCAAATAATTCTAGACATCATTACTTCAAATCTTTTGATAATTAATTTTTATGAAAATAATATAATAATGAAATTTTAAACTCAAGTGTAAAATGAATTCCATGTTTTCATTTTTATGATTAAAATTTTATTTTATAGAACTGATTATAAAAAATAATTTTTAATGAAGTGGTGATCTTAGGAAAGTGCATTCTTTAAATACCTGACTCAAATGAGGCATCAAACACGAGTTGACCCCTCTTGGCTCTACCCGTTTGGCCAATCGGTCGCATTACTAGTCGGGACACATTTCTGACTCTTAAGTCAGAATCTGAGTCATCGCTACTCGAATCTGGAATTAACAGAAAAAACACACAAATGGGGGAAATCCAGGTATAGATTAATGTCTCCACTAATGATACAAAGAATGGGAGGAAAGTGTAACAAATGGGAAAACCATCGGAAAAACCATTGGATGATTCATTCTATGTTTGAACAGACGATTCTCTACTTTTCTTATCCATTGATATATTTTTAGCTCATTTTAATGGTACTAAAGTTCTGACAATTCTTCGAATCAAACCTTCTTTTGATAACTTTAATTGAACTCAAATTCTTTTGTCTTTGGATTAAATGTTGTCTTATTTTATTGTCACTAAAATGAATAGTTTATGGCTTTTGTCTTAATTAAAATTTAATGAAAAAATGCAAAGTATTTAAAACAAAGAAAAATATTAGAATTTTCATAAAATTATGAATAATTTGTTTACACTTTTACTGATTTACTGATAATTACAGAAATATTACCGCGAAATACAATTTTATGGTTAAGCGGACAGAATAGAGATAACAATAGAAATAATAAGAATAACTTAATTTGCAAACCTTGTTGTTGTTCCTCACACATCCAACTCATGACTCTTAATATTGATTCAAAAGTTATGAAAAGATATGAGTGATTTCTAACCAATAGTTAAATGAATTGAATGATTGATAACTAAAAAAGAGAATATTTTATAGAATTGTCTGCATTTGAATCGTTGATAACATTTTTACTTTTTATTTATTAGACTAAAAACGATTCAAAAGAATTCAAAACGTATTTTATATGAAAAGTAATTTTGTGCCCAAAAAAGTGTTATTTTTGTGTGGAGTTGTGTTGGCTCTGGTGTTGGGTTTTTGTGCGAAAATTCGAGTAATATTTTATTTCTACTTTTGTTGCCATCGATTCGATTCCGATGCCATCAAATGCATTGAATTTCATTTCCTTTCCCACCCTTTTTCTCATTCTATGAGCGGAGGGCTCTCTTTCTGGCAGTCAATACAGTCTTACCAGTGCTTAATATTAAATATTGAAATGATTTGGCACAACTCATTTCGAGTCCAGACTCAAAATCATACATTGAGTGGAGCGGTATTAGTGTTGTGTAGGATATTATGCAAAATATTTAGTGCTTTGAATCGGCTTCTCTTTACGTATGAGTGCTGTGCGAACGACTCACTGCTGTCTATGTTGTGCGCCAACAAAATCGATCTATTTTTGAGCTAAAACTATGAATTACTCTCTTATTTAATAGTGTTTTTCACTTTTATTTTACTCTTCATTCGCTTTTGTTTTTACAAATAAATAAAAATAAAAAAAGAGTTCACGAAATCAAAACTCAATAATAAGGAATAGAATTAATGGGGAATTCCTAATGAAAATGTTGTGACAGTTGTGTTCACAAAACACATTAAAATAGAAATGAATTAAAGAGAGAAAAGTAATACAAAAAAGCATTTTCTGGGAGTAATTGTGTGGAGATTGTATTGAGTTGAGTGCGCGCTGTGCTTGTGCTGTGCCTAAGCGTAAGTTGACTGTAACGGGTGTGATGCCTGTGCTCGAGCTCAGGCGCAGCACATCCACATCAATGGCCATATCCTTATATCCCTGTGCTGTGTGAGTATCGAGCGGTAGACTCTTGACTGTTATCTCGTGGCGAATGCGCGTTACGTGCGTTTGGTTGCCATCGTTGCGGTGTTTGGTGGTGTCGGTGCCACTAATAGTAGGGTCGGGAAGCTGTGCATCCATTTCATTGTGTTTCGCTGTCTTATTCATCCATTCCATTGGAATATAATTTTATTGTTTCTAAGCTTTTCTGCTCTCCTTTTAGTTATCGATATTTGAGTTATTCTGTTCTCATTTGATATTAAACTAAAGAAAATTAAATAATTATTATTGAGTTTTGACGCAACACAAGACCTGAGTTTTGAATTCAATTCAATTTTGTGTATTTGAATCGTATTTTAGTAATAAATTATTGTTATAATGAATGGTTTGGACTCATCTCCGGTACAGAACGTACAGAATGGAAGTCTACACAACAGTAATTCTTCGGTCCAGTCTTTGGGCGCCAGTGAAGACTCCAAAACCAATCTTATCGTCAATTATTTGCCACAAACGATGACACAGGAAGAGATCAGAAGCCTCTTCTCATCGATCGGTGAAGTCGAGTCGTGTAAACTGATCCGCGACAAAGTCACCGGTAATTCAAGTATAACAATTGTCTCTTTATTCCGCACAGATCCTACCTTTGCTTTAAAATGTACCCTTACCATTACAATTACCATGCTACATTGACAAACATTAGCCCAAAGTATAGCTTTACTTATGCTATATTAGCATTGAATCGATCGACCATGCTTATTCAATGGTGATTCATTCCTTTATTAATTAGTTTTTTTGTATAAATAGAGTCCAAAAACACTTCGCTATTGATTTTCAATTACTAAATATTCGGTGATTAACAGAATCGAAGCTTTAAAGGAAATTTTATTTAATTAAACATAAAAATTTGTTGACCTTGCTTATTTTGCTCATTTTGTTCATTAAACTCATTTATAATTATAATTAGATTCAGACTTAATGTTATTTAGAATATAATCAATTAATAGACATTCAATCAAAGGCTCGAATATCAATAACTTTGTGAATAAAGGATCAGATTTATATTCAGGGTCATTATATTCAGGTTTATCTAATTTTTAGTAACGTTTGGCAAAAGTATTAAAATCTTTTTAAAAAAATTTCGGTTACTTTGAATTGGTGTGCGTTTGTAATCAGACGAATAGATGTATGTCTGACCCATTATTTTGATTGTAGTCTTGCAGCTGATCCGCAGCTGTAGCGCACAATTGATTTGCATATTGTATTGAGTGCTGAACTGCTCGCACGCGCGCGTCTGGCACTCAGGCACGAGCTTAACGAGCATTGCCCCACTCCGGCCCCATTCATTCAGCCCTTCCCAATATGTAATGCCTGACAAATGCACCCCTCGCTCACAACAAACAAGATTTTCGACTTTTCGCTTAAGTTTTTTGAGAAATATATATAAAAGAGATAATCAAAATTAATGATAGATTCAATCGATTGCCCATAAAATCAGTATTAATCGTCTGAATTCAGACATCTTTTTGTAGTTCTTTTGTTTCACAGAATTTACTTTTTTATAGAAATAATGAATTTTAAGTAAAAACAAAGATTTTGTCTCAAAAAATTTGCGAAAATTTGTGAAATTAAAAATAAACTGCTATTCATTCCCTAATTCAATGTTTTGCCCAAATTTTAGGCCAAAGCTTAGGATACGGTTTTGTAAACTATGTCCGACCAGAAGACGCCGACAAAGCCATCACTACTCTCAATGGTTTGAGACTTCAGAATAAGACAATAAAAGTTTGTCTAATTTTTTTTATTAATCACTTTCTAATCGTTTTCTGACCGCAAACTTGACTTTCAATTTATCAAAACAAGAGAAACCCGTTTATAAAAGAAACACACCATTTGACATAAAGGGGCAAATACCCCGTTCCCGCCTAAATGGTGAGAGTTATAAATTCAGTTATACGACTCCTTTACTCAGTTATAACTGAATTTTGAATATTATATAACTTAGAGGTCATGTTTTGTTGTCGCAGTAAAAGACATGTAATTTTAGAAATAGAAAAATGAATTTCAGAAATTTGAGTCATTCAAAGTCCTCAATATTTTAGATATTTTAAAAATGTTTAGTCTTATTATCGATTAAATAATTTTATCTTATTTTAAATGCATTAAAGAAAACATTTGAAAACAATTAATAACAAAAAAAAGTAAAGTCAGGAAAAAAAGTTTAAATTAGAAATTCTTGTTATCTTTTTATGCTTTAAATGTGTGAACAGGAATATAATTGAATAAACTGACGACTATTTACCCGAAAATGAGTTTAAAATAATATAGACTTTATTTATGAAAATATAAATTTACGTTATATTAAAATTCGTCAAAAGATCGTATGATTTATATCTTCAGATAATTTCCTTTCGATGTTTAAAATAAAAATCTATTTAAAACTTGATATCTGTAAGTTGTAAACCTCCTTGCTCATCGTTATGAGAGCAATATGAATGTTCCAAACATTCTAAACGTTTGTTTATATTAAAAAAAGTGAGTCAAAAGCCTGTATTTAAATCTAAAATAAGTTTTTACAACATTTACATCTATTTAATAGTATTTTGTGATTCCTTCCCAAAAATAACTTCTTTTCCTCATTTCTTCTAATCAGAGAATTCAGTACTTTTTTACTATATAAGACAACTGTTCTATTCTGTGCATTCAATTTTACTAATGACTCCCTTTTTAGGTCTTAACTTTTATATCATTTGACCTTTTATTCAATTATAAACGACACGATTGAGGACAACATTTTTCAGATCAAATTCAATGTCTTAAATGTTTAAATACTAATCCTTTAAATTAATGTAATTATAGAAAGGAAACTAAGCATACATTCAATACATATCTTCGATCAGCACTTTTTTTTACCTTTTTTTGTCATTAATACGAACCTGATATGCGAGTCAGTGCTGCCCAATAGTGACTCTCTTTACTCTTATCTTATTCACAGCTAATAAAAATTAAGCACTTCTTTCAACTGAAAAGACATTCTTTCGATTAATTTTCATTCAATTTGTGTCTCATTTCTGTTTTTAAAGGCTATTTGAGATCCGATCCACTCTTTTCTCGAGTATATACTCCATTATATAATCTATTTCACTCACATTTTCTCTTCGTTTGTGACGTTTTTTAATGACAACGAAAACAAAAAAAGTAGAGGAGAGAGAGAGAGAGAGAGAGAGAGAGAGAGAGAGAGAGAGAGAGAGAGAGAGAGAGAGAATGGCAAAGCTATATGTAATGATACATAAGTATTTACTGATATTGTTATACACGTGGGAATCATACATGTGCTGCACACCATTGATGAGGGCGTCACTCGAATTCAGTGCTAAAGACTTTTCGATAATATAGTTGTGTCAGCAATAGTTGCAAAGTCCTGTTCCTCAAAATCACACTTAATTTAGATTTGAAAACTCTTTTCTATGACTCACACTTCACATCAAACCTTAGATCTGATTTGTTGTGACGACTATTTTTCTGACTTTTGTGGGCTTTCAGTCAATGGATTTCTCGAATTTATTCAATAATTTGTTTCTAATGTTTTCCGTATAATAATATTCTTTGATTTGAAAGCCTTTAGAGTTTTATTTCTTTTATTTGAAAAATCGATTTTATTTATGTTTTTATACTAAAATCCCGATTACTTCATATAATTCCCTTTTTAGACATTAAAGCGTTCGTTATTTTTCAAGATTTGTCTCATTTTATTAGAATTCATTTTTCAAAATAATTTTTCAAAACTAATCCTTTAGTAGAAAAGGATTTAATAATTTTAATGCATTTGAATTCTGTTCAAATAGAATACATTAATAATAATAATAATAATTTTAAATTAAAACAAATAAACTATAAATGCATTGATTTCGACGAGTCTATGAAAACTGATTTAAAGGCTTAAGATTTTCTCATTTTTGGTCTAAATTAAAGTTTTATTAATATCGTATAAAAATTTATTTTTCTTATTTCCTGACTTTCAATCGTCAATCTATCGAACGATAGCTTTCTTTGCAAAACATTTTTCAAGAGTTTGTAAGAGAGACTCCTTTCAGGCGAAATATTACATCCATTTGAGAAACGATATCTTGTGTTGAGTGAATGTGCGCTCTCTATCGTTCTCTACCATTGAAGCCATAGATAAAAGACACTGACACTGAAGATATATGTGTTGGAGTCTTACAGTTAGACTCAATGTCAGTGAGATTTACGTCGACCTCATCGGCCATTACTTCTATTACTAAAACTAATAGAAAAAGAAATTTTCAAAATATATTTTTTGCGTTCTTTTGGTTTTGTGTTTCGCTTTCATTTTTATATTCAATGGAGAGACCGTTGCCTCAAATCCATTGTGAAGTCAAAACGGTTTGTCACTGTTCTAAGGGAACTTCTCTTTCCTAATACCTAATACCAGCTGCAGTTCACTCTGGTCTCGCCTTTTCTATTGAACTCTATTGAAGTGAATAACTTATTTGAACTAAAAATATGTGTAAATTATAAAATTCTATTCAATTCTAATAAGTTATGATTTTTCTCTTAAATAAAGAGTCAAACAAATGATAAGAAAACTCATTTGGAAAACAGGAAAACATTTTCCATTTTATTTGGTTTTTATATTTGGATTCTTCCATAAAATCGTGTTTTTGGTTCATTATTTGTCTGAATTTAATTAAATAAACCGTAATTTCGTTGGTTTTATCGCAGTCTGAATAAAGTAAATGCAATGTATAGCAGTCTATAGCAGTCCATAATAGTCTATAGCAGTCTCTGTCCTCTTATTTGATTATAAAAATTGATATAAAACATAAACAGTGGACCGCACTTTACTAAATAAAGTATATCTACATTAGAGCCACAACTTTATGGTATATCTCATGACGTTTATGTATTTGAAGACATTTCTAATTTATTTTTTTATTTATTTAATCAAACGTTTTGAGCAAAAATGACAGAAATATTGGCACAAAATTGAGGCAAAGATTTTGATTTATTATTGAATCGATGGCTTCACTCATAAAGAAATTCTTAAACTAAGAATTTATTAAAAGAATTCAAATAATGTTTTTAAAACTAAGACTAAGTTTTGTTTATTTGCGATTCAATTAATCAGCAAATTTGTGATGCATTGCCTCCAAATACGTTAAAGTTTTGTGGATGAGCACAGCCTAAACCACAATCAGAACGGCATAGTTTCCGAAATTCATTCGAGTGTTTAGTACTCTGTATTAATAATAACTTATGTTTATATTGAGGTGAAAGATAACATATGTGTGATTGGAGAGATCGACACAACACTGGATCACTAGACAGATGTTTTAAAGTAATGCTCAACACATTTACTCAAATATCTAATCATTACATTAGTTATTCTGAAATGAAATTTACACAAAAAACAGTTTTGCATTTTTCTTATTTCTTCTCATATATTGTTTTATAATATTTTGAGCCAAAGAAAAAGAGAAATACCTTTACTTTTGTCTCAAATGAATTATTAAACGGAAAAGAATTGATTCGCTAAAAATCTGTGCAAACGATTCAAACTTTCATATATTTGTCGACTATTTTTGCTATTAATTCAGTATTTTCTTCACCGGATTTGTATTAATATATATTTTGACCAAATATTAAATATGTATAACAAAAGATATACCAAATATGGCATAACTTTATTAAATATATTATATGAGCCCTCTCTCACTCTTTCTAATGTTTGTGTTGGCTCTTCATTAATGAAAATACATTTTAATGGGGTTTCGGTTTTTATTACTTTTGTGAATCATTTTCAAAGGTATAGCCAAAGGTATAGACAAAGGTATAGTTAAAGGTATAGTCAAAGGTATAGCCTTTTTGATAAATTGAACGATAATATAATGACTGAATCCGACACAATAAATAAAATGAGTGTTTAGGCTGAGCGCCACTCATTTCACTCATTCCTAATTCATTAATTTTAATTTCAATTCACTCTTGTTATTCAATTGACATAAAGCGGTCATAAAAAAGAACCTGTCTCTTATATGTGCATGGTCATCTAAATATTTGAATTTTGTCTAGGTGTCATTCGCACGACCGAGCAGTGAAGCCATAAAAGGGGCCAACCTCTATGTCAGCGGAATTCCTAAATCGATGACACAACAAGAATTAGAGGCACTGTTCGCTCCGTACGGACGTATCATCACATCTCGTATTCTCTGTGATAACATCACAGGTAAAGAACTAACCATCTGTTCATCTGTTCGGCCAATGTTTGATCATTTGTTTTAATATACAATAATGTAATGTTTTATCTGTTCTTTTGTTGGTTTATATTATTTTTGTTAGTATTGTTTTTCTTATAATTGAAATGATAACCAAAATATAGAGTTTTTTTTTGCATTAAATTCATTGATTTGATGTAAAGCTATCGCCGTTTCAATGAATATGGAAATAATCTAAATATTGGTTGAAATGAATTTAAATATTATTCTATAATTTTGTATGACTTTTGTTATGGTTTTTAATTAGTCTTTGGTTTTGATTTGCTTTAGATCGTGCCCTCTATGCTGAAGTCTGTTCGTCTACAGGTCTGTCCAAAGGAGTAGGTTTTGTTCGATATGACCAACGCGTAGAGGCTGAGCGGGCGATCAAACATTTGCACAACACTATTCCCGAGGGCTCTACTGAACCCATAACCGTAAAGTTCGCCAATAATCCCAGTAATAATGCAAAAGCATTGGCACCATTGGCAGCATATTTGTCTCCACAGCGCCGTTTCGCCGGTCCCATCCATCATCCGGCCAATCGGTTCAGGTACATACCTATGTCACCGGTCTCCAGGTATGGGTAATACACAAACACAGTGATTGTAACGCAGACATACACAAACCTATTAGAAAAGAGGTCACACATCACATATACTGCCCTCCAAATGAGTCAAATATCAAATGAATTCAAAAATAATTGATTTGAAGTATCGATGAATTAAATTGTTTTTCAAATTAATTATTCAACGAATTCTGTAATTCGATACCAATAACTCGACTCTAATCCAGAAATTATCGATTTTAGAACAATTTTGTGGAAAAATCATTAATTTTTGTTAGAATTGAGATAAAAAGGGAATGAGTTTAGAGAATGAGTTGAACGGAAACTCAATGAAAATTAGGACATTAAGTGACATACGTATGGCATCATTACTACCCAAAAGTCTATTGAAATAGAGATACTTCTCATTAGTTTTTAATTAAATGGTTGCCCTTTAGTAGACTTTTTGCGATTCTAACGCATGGATGGACTTTCCTGTAATCGAAGCGTTTAATTCCAAACGTTATCTTTTGGGTGTAATAAACTAACAGTACTTTTATGCCAATAATGCAAAAATTCAATACATCTGTTACTTATAATTATAATTATAACCAATAAGTGTTTGCTATAAAGAGTGTACTTAACTCTTATCGAAGACAATCTCTCGACAAATGATTTCGAAACAATAGAATTGCGACTAATATTTCGTTAAAACAATAAATTTGTAGTGAATTCAACTCAAAATTATATCATTTTATTTCTTTTATAACTAAGAAAAAGAACTAATGATTTGATTACTGACCAAAAGTTGTCTTTTTTTGGTTCAAAATTTTTCAGATATTAATCAAATAAAAAAAAAGAATCATTTGATTCATTTGACATCTGATCTAATCTAATATAAGACCAAATTTATTATATATAATAAGAGATTTTTCAAAAATTAGTTGCTGGATAATTTATTTATCGAATAATCCATTAATTGTTTGCTAGGATTATAGAATTTCATTTTTAGCTAAACTTATACTTTCCTTTAATTTGAGGGAAAAAATTTATTTTTAGTCATTAATTATAAATTTAGGAAATGTTAGAAAAGTTTTAGTTAAAAGTGACTTAACTTTTTTCAATCTTCCCGAGAGTTTTCATTTTTATTTATTTCTATATTTAATATTAAGAGATATTTCATAATCTCAACGACAAACTGATTGGCGGGGAATAAGAGATGGGTTTGAGAGCAGAAAAAACATTTCAAAAACGAAGAACTCATAGCTTTTCAAAAACAAATGTCTTTTTTCATTGATTTTCTCTCTCTTCTTGAACTACAGAATAACAAATTCTGCCCATCAATAAGAATAGGCCACACATGTATTGCCAAACACACACACACTCACACATACATACAATGTATCATGCAAAATTGCTTCAGTTCATTACTTGAGTTCATTTTTATGATATTATTTTCGTTCCCAACAAATGCTTATTTGAATATTGATTGAAAAGTTTTCATATATTAATTGCAAACATTATTTGAGCGCAAAATTTCATTTTTCTATGAAACAATTCATATTTATTTTTACCCATCATTTGGTGGCAAGGTGACATTTATTTATTATTATTAATTATTTTTTAATTAATTTATTCTTTATATTAATTTTTTATATTATATTATTATTATTCTTATTATTATTAATCTTTATTATTGTTATTATTATTATTATTCTTATTATCGATTTAACTTAATATTCATTTTCTGTGCAATTCTTATATCACTCGAATGTTACTATAGTTTAGGTTAAAAACCTCTGTTGTGGTCACAGAACTCATTTAAATATAAAAATAATGAAAGCCTTGGAATGAAAATAGTTTGAACTTAAAAGGAATATATATTTTTATTTTGACAGATATTCTCCATTAGCCGGAGATTTGTTGACAAACCCTTTGTTGGCGGCGAACGCTACTATAAATGGAGCAGGGTGGTGTATATTCGTGTACAATTTGGCACCCGACACTGAAGAATCGTTACTGTGGCAACTATTTGGTCCGTTTGGTGCAGTCCAGAGCGTAAAAGTGATTCGTGACCTCCAAACTAATAAATGCAAAGGATTTGGTTTCGTAACGATGACTAACTATGACGAGGCACTGGTCGCCATCCAAAGTCTCAACGGCTATACTCTCGGGAATCGTGTATTACAGGTCTCGTTTAAGACTAACAAATGCAAAACATCGTAAACAGTGACACAAAAAAAACAGTAAAAAAAGACAAACAAAAAATACATAAACACACAGACAGACAGACATCAAACACATATAACACAGAATGAAATTCTTAAAAGAATACCAGAACCGCATCACCTCTTCATTCATTTTCACACAATTCTCTTATATATTATATATATATTTGTAAAACTGCTTTTAGAATGAATTTTTAAAAAAACAAAACGATTCTGATATTAGAAGTTTCTAAGACTATAAGCATTTAAAACATTTCTTCTATTTGTTTGTGCGCTTTATTACTGAAAAAATAGTCAAAAAAGATAAAAGTATTGAATGCTCTGCTTTTGCCACTTTTGTTGTCAAATGACAACACTGTTGGCCGCCATGTCTTTCGACAAACACTGTATTACAGAATTTTCTCTGTATATAACAATTCATATATATATAATGAAATATATAAATACATATTTGATTATATATATATACATATATATAAATATATTGATTTGTTAAATGCCTCGACGGCTCTACAATTGAAAAGTTTGTGTAATACTATGAATCTGTTTATAAGAAAACAGAGAAAACACCACATTTTTATTCAATAAGATTTTAATCCGACAAAAAACAGACTATATTTGCATTTTCTCCAAACAAAGAACTCGAAGAGAGCTATCATTTATACATAGATATAGTCTGTACTATTCATATGAGAAAATATAAGAGCAAAAGCATCATTGAAAACATCATTTTCTTAAGCAAAAAGAAAACAAAAAAATTTATTCTGTGCTATCCGTTTGTTTGGGTCATTGTTTTAAAAAATATTATTTAGTAAGAGTACAGTACAGGCATTCATAATTCATGTCAACTATGAGCCCAATAGTATTTTAAGACTCTTCTTATTTTTTGTGTGTTATTCATAACTTATATTCAGAAAGCGACAAAAGTATAGGAAGATAAAATTTAAAAGCTTGTGAAAGGAACGTGCACAAATTGACAATAAATGAAGTCAGGTTTATTTCTAATCTACTAAACCTTAATGAAAAAAATTCATAAAACATTTTAATAAAGCTTTAAATTTTAGGACATAATTTGTTCCCAATATGTACACGTTCTTTTCATAAGCTTTTCATTTTTATCTTCATATACTTTTGTCGCTTTCTGCTTATATTATCTCTTATTCTCTCTCTTTCTTATATTCTTACTCTTTATTCTTATTCTTATAAATACTATATTTTATTCTCTTCTCTTTGTTGTGTATAATATATCGCACATAAAAAACGTTAACATAAAGTCATTGTTTTTGCATAACTTTTAATAATTAAGCTTTGATTCAATCCTAGAATGAAACCAATTTTTGAAACCAAAACACTATTTATTATTATTATATTTATTATTATTATTAATATTATTATTATTATTAGTGAAATGATTGGATTTCTAGTCATCCAAAATCTCTTTTCTTCTCTCAATTCTATTCAATTGAATTCTATCGGCGATTCTTGTTATACAAATTATCTATTTATTAATTATTAGACTAAATATATGTCTTTTCTCTTATATCATATATTTTATTAGTGCGTTCGCCAAAAGTGATGCACTCTTTCATTAAAATGTCAGCAAAACCGGTCTATACTTGAAAGGGAAGTCAGTTTATATGAGTTTTATGTGAGTTTATCATAAGAAGAGATTATTACTAAAAATACATTATTCTGATGGCAACCAGAAAATAGAAATTATATGAATTCCTCACAAAAAAATGGATAAAATATTACTGAGACTAAAGTACTGATGAAAAATACACGAAATAATAATCGATTTGTAAAAAAAAACTAATTAAAACAGAAAAATATTGGCCCACAAATTGTTTCCATTGTTTCCAATTGACAAATACTTAATTATATTTGAAACAATCATTTATTCTCGAACAAATTTTTCTCTTTTCTGGGTATTATCTGTAATGACAACGGATTTCGAGGCAATTATCGATTAGAAAAAATTATTGAGAGAAAATAAAAAGACTCAGACATTAAATGATAAAAATATGTGAAATTAATTGCATTTTTCTTTCGTTACACATTTGCCAAAACTGTCTGAGAGTTCGGGAATTTTGATTTAATTTATTAATTGTTTCACATAAATGACTAAAACGATTGGCAGCCAATCAATAGTTTAGTAAATATTAGATTCCTTTTAATCATTTGCGCAAAAAAAACTGATCTCTATATTAATTGACCGAAACAACTGAACACAGCTTTTATCAAATTATTATTTCATTATTTATTTTATTCAAAAAACACAATAGTATTGAAGCCAACGATGGCTTTAATAGACATAACATTAATTAAATTCAGTTTTGTTTCTAAGATTTCAAATACAAAACAATTCCGAACTATTATTCCAATAAATTTGAAAGAATATAAACAAATTGAAGTCTTTTAGAAGAGATTTAAATACAATTTATACTTAAATTTTATATTTTGATGAAATAATTTAAAAGAAATTTTATAAGAAATCATAAAATTGCACTCAAATCGGTTCTATAAATGACCAAATAATCAATTGTCGAAATAACACAAATTAACCTAGTCACTTGCAATGCGTTTAGGATAAATCATGTTTGTTTCACGAAAGAAATATTATCTAGTAAAAACAAAATTAGGCTATAATACAGTTATTATTCGTTTATTTATTACTTATTTATTATATTTAATTGAGTTTTAATTAAGTTTTTGAGAAATCATTAAAATGAGTACTTCTAGTGATGTTCGCACTTAAAATGAGAGAAACGCCACAAAACTGTTCATTTTATGAAAGAATTTATTGTTAGTTTGGCGTAAATCCCATCCCATCACCAGATTATTTAGTGATATTAATCGACACAAAAATGTCATTTAATTATGGCATTCATTTAAGACTTTTAGGATTATTTGCTTCCGAGTCCTCAAAAGGCGTTGTTTCGCTTTATATCAGTTTCTCGTTTTTTGTGACTTTTTTGCGATTTTACTTAATTTAATTAGACGTGAGTTGTGCCGATCCTCTGCTCGACACAAATCACTGTTCACTGTTTGGCCTCATCTAACTTTCATTGAGAAATCAATTTTTGTCGCTTTTATTTCTTCATCTTTTCATTAGTCGCCAAATATTGTTTAGTTGATTCTGTGCTCAACAAAATCAAATTCTTGTTTATTGTTTTCTCTTTTCTTTTAAACAACAAATAAAAAGGAATTCACAAAAATATTAATCAAATCGTTATTTGAAAGCAAACTTAAAAAATGATTGATAAGAGAAAAAAGATTCTTTGAAAAAAAGTTTTGAAAATCTATTTTTCACAACTTTTGCAAAAAATTTCAACAAAGAAACAGATAAAACGAGTGCTCATCGCTTCTGAAAAATAGCTAAACAATTTGCACGACTATTGTTTGATAAATTTATTTTGATTTCTTAACTCTCTTTTTCTTAATTCATTTGTTTTGTTTAACTCAACCATTAAAATGTATTTTGTAAACACATTTATTTATTTATATTTAAAATTTTAATTTTTCTAAAAAACACTTCAAAACACAACAAAACACTCATTTTAAGTAAAAGACTTAACACTTTAATTCAAAAGCTTTTTATTTATGGCAAAGCTATGAAACAAATTAATTATAAATATATTTATTTGTTAAAAACGCATAAAATTTATTATTATTATTAATTATTATTATTATTTCAATTATATATTTCACGAAATGATTTGTTTGTTAAACAAGTTTTAAAAATTATTTTCAATAATATTATTATTTTTATCAGAAAAAAAGTTTTGTTTATTTTTATTTATTTGATTTTTTCATTTATTTATTTATTTATCGATTATTCCTTCAGAAAATTCCTTATATTCTTATGATTTCGTTTTTTATTTGATTTGGTTTTGTTGCCACTTATCAGTTGGTCAGAGATTTGCCCGAAAAGACAGTTTGAGTTTTGGTATGTCTTATATATATATAATTTGATTTGACTTTTCGTTGCTTTGATTTATTATTTTTTTCTGTTTTTCTCTTTGTTTTAGAGTTTTTCAGATCATTTTCGAGATATATATAAATACATTCTGTGATCGGTTGGAGAAAAAGAGAACCAAATTTTAGGGAAAACAATGAAAACTAAGTCATTACTACCTCTGAATACTCGTAACAAAACACAGATATCTTATCATAAATTATATTAAAAACACAATTTTTCTCTTCTGGTTATTAGCGATAAACTCACTTTTCGAGCATAAAATAAGAGAAAACATTACGTATTCGTAATTTTCTAAACAAATACTCATATATACAGAGAAAGAGTAATCCTCAGAAAGATTTCATCACATAATTGAGTGGCGTTTTTGAGCACAAATTACTTCATTTTTAATGAATTTCAAACATTAAAAAACATTTCTCCGAAAACTGAAACATCGATTCGATTAAAGTTTTGCCTCAGAAAAGTGTTTTTTCACAACAAATTTCAGATTCATTTATGAAATATATTTCAGTCGTCAAAACATTTCCCCAAAAATTGTTCAGTTTTTTTATAAAATAAGATTTTAGTCCCAAAACTATATACTCTTCTAAAGCAATATTTAGGCAAATGAAGGACAAGATTTTAACGGAAATAATTAATAATAATAATTAGTTTAAAAAATTACAGAACAATTAAGACTTCCATTTGCCTGAACTTAAAAATATTGAATATTTAGGGAAAATATTTGGAAAATGTTATATATTTTTCTATTGGAGAACACTTTTGTCGAAAATTTGAGTAAATTTTCAAAAAAAAACTCAATTTCCATACATTTTTTTGAAAGAATAAATACATTCCAAAAGTGTAGTGAAATGTAAGGAAAAACAAAGGGCTCTGAAAGAGGGTTTCATAAATAAACCATATTTTACATTCGAGTGTGTGTTAAATGACCGCAAACAAATTTAACCTTGCAGAAATCAAAGCCGTATTCATGAGATTTTTTCATATTTATGTTTAAAAACAGGAATTTTTTAATTTTGGAGTAAAACAATCCAATCAGAA
>JAQFZM010000643.1:0-27696 GCA_034695785.1 Galumna obvia
ACGTTTTGTTCCCAAAAAGTATGAATTCATTCTAACGTCCGGCGATATTCCCATTGGAATAGAAATTAGGGATAAAATAAACGGAAAAACATAAGTTTGTCTTAACTCTAAATATATTAAATTTTGAGTGAAATTACTTTATATTTAATGATATTTTAGTTATAACTTATAAGATATTAAACCACTTCTAATGATATTCTTTGAGGTTTTAGTTTCATTTAGTTTTAAAACATTCATTATTTTATTTTTAAAAATATTATCCTAAGATTTGGAATAATTTGAGTTTAATTAAAACAAATTATTTTTGATTCAATTTCTGTATATTTTGTAAATAATTAAAGAATAAGGTTTTGATTAATTAAAATAAAAATCAATTTAAAAGTTATTTAGAATTTGTTTGAATATAATTTGATATAAATTAACATTTTTGATGAGTAGAGGGAAGACTAAAAGTTTTATTATAAAATAATTGATAACTAATTATATAAATTATTTGTATTTTTAATTAACTCTTTATTATATATTTTATGAAAAAATTCTAATTTAAATAAAACTAAAACATTATTCAGAGTTTGGTATTTCAGGGATGATAACGAAATATGAATTCAGAGATGTCTTAACTCTTATACACTAAAGATTATAAATTTTAACAAAAAGATTCTAAACATAACTCAAATGGTCTAATGGTTTGAGACCATAGAATACTGAGTGCTTAAGTCGTAGGATCGGATCCTAGAGATACCACTAATTTTCGAGAATATAATTCAAAATTTGATAAAATAAAAATATTTTTGTCTTTTATTCACTTTTATTCAACAAAAATAGTAATCTTTTATCAATTAAAGATACTCTTCAGTAGTTTAGTAGTCGCTTAGTAGTAGCAGGATTCGAACCCCGGCCTAAAGGGCTGGGCTTCGCCCTTTAGGTCGCCCTTTAGGCCTAAGTTTAGGACTAAGTTTTAACAAAATTTTAGGGTTTAAACTTCTACTCTTACTTTTGTTAGAACTTTGAAATATTTAAGACTATTTTCTTCTATAACTAAGAAATAAGACTCGAATTGAATCATAAGAAAAATTTTTAACTTTAATTTTATTTGATTTAAATAATAGTAAAAATAATAAATAAAAAGAAAAAAAACACAAAAATAAGTTTTTAAACAATTTATTTAATTAAATACCATTTTATATATTCATTAATATTTTAGATATTTTTAAGATTTAAATATTGAATCAATATTTGAATCTTTGTTTTTTTCAAAATTCTTATTAATTCTTATTAAAATCTAGGAAATATAATCATGCAAAATTTAAAATATGCTCTGAATCTTATAGAGATAGAGATTATATAAAAAAATTGAATATTTTTTTATTTTTGATTAAATCCTATTTTCAATGCCGACAATAATAGTTCCCGTATTTAAAATGAAATCTCCTTTAACTGGTTTTAATGGAACTATAGTTTTGTCAGTTCTAAAGAATCTAAATCTATGGACCAAATGAGCGATCGCTGTCTTCGCTTCCATTAATGCAAATCTCATTCCAACACAATTTCTGGGACCCAAACCGAACGGCATATAAGTATAAGGAGTCAACTTATCTCTGTTTTCAGGTGTGAACCTCTCCGGATCCCATTTCCTTGGATTCGGATAGTATTCGGGATCGTAATGGAGAGCATGAATGAGAAAATTGACAATGGTACCCTTTGGAAGCTTGAGTCCAATTTTACCTAAAATTTAATTTATTAGAAAACAAAATATATATTATTAAAACAAACGGATTTCGTAGTCTTCAGAGTTTATTCTTGAGACCGAAGGAAAGGGTGGATATATTCTCAGTGTCTCCGCAACACAGGCCTCCAAAAGGCATTTGAGCGATGCTCTGATAATCAAAATTTCCATTGAATTTAAATAAAACTGAAGTTTGAATATAAAACTCAAACATTACTCAAAGTTTGGTATTTCAAGGATGCGAACAAAATAAGAATTCAGAGATGTCTTAACTCTAATGTACTAAAGATTATAAGTAATAATTCCTTTATCAAGCTCTTTATTAAGCTTTGCTAAAATAAGCTTTTTATCAAGTACGTGTGCATAGTTCTTGAACTTTTGTGAATTTTCCTATTAAAAGTTAATAAAAAATTTACCCTGATTAATTTCAAACAGATATTTTGAATAACACCTAAAAGTGTTTTCAATTTTTAAGCAAAGCTTCATAAAGAAATGTTAGTAATACTAGTTTTAACCAAAAGTTTGTAAAATAAAATTCAAGTGGTCTAATGGTATGAGGCGTTAGAAAAATGAATACTTAAATCGTTGGTTCAAATCCTAGCGATATTTTCGAGACTATAATTCAATAAAATAAAACTATTTTTTAACAAAAAATAGTATTCTTTTGTCAATTAAAGACTCTTTTAGTGAACCCAAACCTCGAACCCCAGCCTAAAAGGCTTAACCCTTTAGGCCAGCGCTCTAACCACTAGACTACTGAGATTTTTAACAAAACTTTTTGATTAAAACTTTTACACTTACTTTTGTTATGACTTAAAAAAAATATTTGAAACTATATTTTCTTCTCATAACTAAGAGATAATACCCGAAGAAAAGTCTTAAACTTTTATTTCATTTGAGTAAAAGTATTGCTTAAAACAAAGAAATGAGAAAAAGTTTTTAAATTTATTGAATAACAAATTCTAACATTTAATTAAAAATGAAAGCAAAACATAAAATGTGATTATACTCATTATTATTAAAAATTATTTTTGGATGAAAGGATCGGATTTTCATTTTGCAATAAATAAAAGTAAACGACAAAAGAGTAAAACGCATTAGAAATTTAGTAAAAGTATTATTTTTTTAAAATTTATTATTAATTAATTTAATGTATGCACTCATTAACAAAATAACAATTTTTCATTATATTAATCGATTGTCGAAATTATTTCTTCAAAAATGTCCCTGATACAAACTCTTTAAGGACATTTTATCATTATTTTCCGACAAATATTCGATAATAATTATTATTGAAAAACAGTTGATTTAACTTAAAATTGTTTGAATAAAAAGAATAGTAATTAAATTAAAGAAAAAAATAAATATAGTATAGACTAATAGACAGATACAATGTATAATCTATAGGACAGTAGTAAAGCTTTGGTTGTTTAATAAGATATTATTATTTAGATTATTCCGAGTGTTATTCATAACAACATTTGCGATATCAGTGGCCAAATGCATCGGTTCATAACTGGCATCGTATCGTTTTACAGGTTTGCCAGTACCAGGGTAGATTAGGAACTTTTCAAAATTCCAACGAACGTCTCTTTCGTGGAGTTTATCATAAAATAACTTCACTCTATCGCTAAACTCCGACTTAGTTGAAGGACAAGACCTCTGATGTAATAAAAGTCATTTTAAAAATTATTTTTAAGTAAAAAATATTAAAAACAAGTTTTCATTGAAATTCGTTTTAAAACTTGATTTTCTCTATAATTAGAAATAATTCACAATTGAATAGGAAAATAAGCTTGATCAAATTATTACTTTAATAGGAAAAAGAAACTCACCTTCAAATAGGAAAATATCGGGTCTTCGTTAACGCCATTCACTTCAATCTTCTTAGTTATAGGAAAGTTCGGAACAAAACCATTTCCCGGACGAACGTATTTAATACCATTCATTACCTCCTGAGCGTTAGCCCCCGGTTCTTGCTAAATTTTAAACAATAATCGATGATAGTTATCAAGATAATCTAATATTAAATCAAATTAACTTTTTATCAGATTCTATGCTAAGTGAAAGACACAGGGAGTGAAATAAATGACATGGATGACATACCTGTCCAAATTGATTGCAGGGAAAGCCTATGATTTCGAATAAATAGTCTGAAAATTTTTGTTTGAGTGCATTCAGTTGACGGTAGGTATATGTGAACTGTCAAAAAGTGGCCACATTTACCAACAATAGAGTGTAGTTCTGATAACTACTAAGAGATATATTTCTCTGTCCGTCAATTGTCTCAAACGAATATTCGTAAATGTTTTCGGATCCGGTGTCGTAACAGTCAGTAGAGTTTACTCTCCATTTTCTTTCAGACTTTTCCAGATACTGACCGTTTGCGCCATTGATGGCCAAAATAGCGGCCAACAAAATGGACCAAATGGTGCACTTCATACGACTCAGTTTTATGGCGACCATTCAGTACTTTATCTGAAATGGTTTTGAAGTAATTCCTGATTAACTTCTGACTGAATAAACAACTTTTGAGTAAAATCTGATTAAAACTTTATTCGACAGAAGATCTGCGCTCAACAGAACATCCATTCATTTGACAGATTCGTCACTTATATTACCAGAAATGCAAAACTACAGTCAAATCTCTTAATTAAATCCTCCGAAAAATTATCAATAAAATTCATATACAAATATATTTACATTACTATAAATAGTTAACAAATTTTCTTTAAACTAACGATCTATTCATCGACTTAACGACAATTATCTCTCAATTGTTTACTTTTTCCCAAATGTCCCTCAAATTATTGAGTAATTTGTTAAATATTAAGTATAAAACCTTTACATTTTGAGTGACACAATGTTTGTATTAATTGAATTTCAACACTTAAATATTTTTCAAAATTTGTGAACAAAAAAAACAAATTATGACAAAATATAGAAATATTACCGAATCTTGAAATGAAAAAATCCGTAAAAAAGTTGAATCCGTAAAAAATTAAATTACCTTAAATAATTTAAATTTGTTTTTTATCATTGAATAAAATCTTTGAATAGTTAAGTTAATTACCAAAATTTTCCGCTAAACAACCCGGAGGTTAAAGCGTAGTTTTGATGGCTTTCCTTCAATCTTAACGAAAATTTTTCAAAATTTAATACAATAATTACTGCAAAATTACTGCAAAAAAACACATTATATTTAACGCATTATATAAAAAACAATTCATAATTATTTAAATATTTTCCTTAAATTATTGGTTAAAATGTTTTTTAAAAAATACTAATTTATAAAATTATGGCGTAAATATCATTGAACCATAGGTCAGACACAAAATTATTGCTCGTTTAAATTATGTATAAAATTATCAAGGACAAATTGCATAATTATTTACTCTGATTTTTATCATTTTAATGAGGAAATCCGATAAATGTTTATTTATAAAACTTATCTATTATTATAAAAATCCAATCTATAAAATTTCCCCCTTGTTCAAACAAAACAAAAGTAAATTTAATTTCAGACTTAATTAATAGAAATTTTTAATTAATAATAAGAATAATATCAGTTTTGATAATTTTAAAGATAATGAAGTATTAAATGGAGTATTTTTTTATTAATTAATAAAAACTTACCTTTGATTTGCTCTTAAAATAAATATGAGTTTGTTTTACAATTTTATTTAATGAATGAACAGATAATAAGAGTAACAAATATTCTCAACAAATATTCATTTTTACAATTATTATAATCAGAAATAATTTAATAATATTTGAGTTAACCTTAGCTATACCTAAACGTCAATCAAGATTCATAAGTTAGTTTTATAATATATTAATCTTATTTAAAGTTCAGGAAATTTCTAATAAATTTTAAATTTTACTCAAACTCTCCATAATATAACTTATATTATAAGATATGACTCATAAGTTTGGGTTAAATTAAATGTTAGTTTAAATGGAATTTATTTTAATTGTATAAAAGACGACATCATTTAGAAATCAGTAATAATTTGTTGAAACGTATTCAACATTTTATCAATAAATTCAACTCTTAATCGTAAAATACCTTTAAATTATTAATTGAGTGATTGACTATGTATATTTCAGATAATCTTGGATATAACTAACTTAATGTAAACTTATTTTAATAATAAATATATGAATTTAATTAATTAAAAAACATTTAAAGTTAATTTGATTCTTACAATTATTTTTTAATCGCTTTTATTCAATAAATGATATCTAAGAGAAATCTATGAGAAAAACAATAATATATTTAACATTAAATTTCTAAATATAATAACCGATTAAATGATTACTTTTGAAAACTTTCCTTTAATTACACTTTTAATTAATGATATGTTAGTAACGATTAGTTTAATAAAAAAAATCATTTAATTACTAATAGCTGTCAAATAACTTATCCAAAGTTTTAAAATTTTCAGTTTTCGACTGTTCGGCCCTTTTTTTCAGGTAATGTCGGAGGGCTTTCTTTAGTCGTTTTTGTTGGTCTTCAATCTTTGATTCCAAGAAGAGGAGCCGATTAGATGTGTTGTATTGCTCTCGTTTTCCATACCTATATGGCATACGAAGTGGTGAGGACTGTCCGGCCATCTCATACTCCATGTCTCTAATTGAGTCCTCTTCTGCTTTGCATTCAAAGAAGTAAATCATTGCAATCGCCGTTAAAGTGATTATTAATGTTTTACTGAAATACATTTTTGCTGTTTATCTGTCAATCAAAACAAAATTACGTTAAACTAAACTTAATAAGAGTTAAATGAAGAACATCTTTAAAAGTGAATAATTGAATGTTTACCAAGAGCAATAATTGTTGCTAATGGCAAAAATATCAAACATTAATTTCTCAAATTATCACATAAATAATTTAAATAAAAAGGTGATTAAAAAAGTAGACAGGGTCTATTTTCTATAAAAAGAAAGAAAAAACACTTATAAATGTATTTTTGAAAATTAATTTCGTGAAACTCTAAGAGATATTACGATAAGTAATTATATAAATAAAAACTTGTATTCATTCAAATAAAAATTCATTAAAACTTGTAAATTGAGTTCTATTCTATGAAAAGAAAAATCAATTCTTTTTATATTCAATGTTTTTATTGATTTAATGAAAAAGAAAATAAAATTGTATCACAAGATTAGCTCATTTACTATTAAATTCTTTAATCGCATTCATGTGTACATCACATGAAAAGATCAATAGAACCGACTATTAGTTTAAGATCTATTGTGGATACTTTATGTAAACTCAATATGGTTTTTAACATAATCATTTTTATTGTGTCAATCATTCAACCTAGACAAACTCAAGGATTATTTAAATGTTCACTAAAATAGCTTCAAAACAAGTTAAAAGTTGAAAGGTATAATTTTAGTTATAGAATAAAATTGTTTAAAAATCAGTAATTATCTCATCTTTGTATCAATATTTTTATCTTGGTCATCATTACAATTAAAATTTTATTTAGTTTAAAAAGTGTTAAATTCAATGACAATGAATAAAAAATATAATAAAAATCATCTAGCCAAAATTTGAGCAATCTTGCCTAAGTTATGAGAGATGAGCAAGCACATAAAAGCTATTCATCAAGTGCATAAAATATTTACATCTTGTTACCAAATTTTACCTAGATCATTTAAGGGTCACTATAAACCTTAATTCAAATTTTGACTCAACTCAAACCTAACCTCAAAACCTAACTCTAAACCTGACCTCAAACTCAAATCAAACTCAACTTAAACCAGAGATGGCTAAAGGGGGGGTATTTCAAAATAATCCCCCTGAGACGAAAAGTTAGGTACTCCCCCTCTAGAAAAAGTTTTTAAGCAAAAATTTCGGAAAAATTGTCGAAAAACTGAAAAAAATATATAAAAATAAGTAAAATACTCTCATTTGGAAGAAAAATAACGTAAAACTTAATAAAAATGCATAAAAACGTCAAAAATCAAGGTTTTAAGTAAAATTTTGGTGCTCTAAGTTTTTGAAAATTTTACAAAATTATATTTAAATTATATGCGATGAGCAAGCATATAAAACTTATTCATTTATAAAATTATTTGGATGAGTAAGGAAAGACTATATAAATTTGTGAACTTTTCATTTGATATATTAATGTAAAAAAAAAACTTATTGAAATATTGGTAATAATCGTAGTGTTATATTTGAAAACAGCACTAAATCAATGCAAAAGCTTTTTCAGTGAATTCAATAATTACAATTAAACATTTCCCCTCCTGTGGCTGAAACTTCATCGCTGGGTATGATCTTAATATAAGAAAAGGTTGAGCTATCCTTTACTATTAGACCTATACTGAGATATATTTTTATTGTTTCATTCAATTAAGTATAGAATAAATATAAAACTGAATTATTAAAATAAAACAAAAGTGTCTCTAATTTGATTTATTCTAATATAAATTTTACTCGGCTATAAATAAAGTAGCTTGCTACAAATATCATTTTTTGATTAACTTTTCTTTACCTAAACTAAACTTATTTTTTTCAAAGAAATTCAGGAAAATAATTAAATTTCTAAGAAATAAAAATGTTTTTATTAATTATAAGACTTTCATTAAATATTAAAAATTATTCGGTAATAAAGAAAATTCATAGGAATAATCTAGCACAATCATAATTTCATTGAATAAATAATATCAAAATAACTGTTTTTTTTAAAGTTAGAGCTCTAACATTTAGAAAATATATGTAAGGTGTTTGTGCTGAAACGTGCAATAAATGTGAATAATCAAGTAATAATAATAGTAACCAGTGATTTATATTTGCACGGTATTAGAAATACTTGTCTTTTGATACAAAGTATGTACTCATTTAGAATGACTTTTCATTTAATGTTTGACGTAATCATAGATATCATACGTGTATTACATTATATTTTATTATAACTCAATTAATATTTAACAAGTTTATTATTAAACGGGTAATAAATAGAATAACAATAACAGACATTTCTCTTTAAGTTGGGTCACACTTAAGCTTTTCTATGTTAAGATAAGTTAGCATGATCAAATAAACAGTTAAGACTTCGAGGGATTTGCAATAATTTTCTTTTGTTTGTATTCATAACAAGAATTTGTCGATTATTTTATAAACAAAGAATAAAAACTTTTCACTCGAAATTAGGTTTAAAACTAAGGATATATCACAAAAAGTATTTGTTCATACCATATGATGTGTCTAGAATATAAACCCTTGATAAAAATCTAATTGTTTACATGCAGATTTATATTTTATTGTTGTCAGTGATAGACCATGGTATAGTCCATAAACCATGTATACATTTTATTATAATTTAGTCATAAATTTAGTCATAATTTAGTCATTTTCTACTTTTCTAATGGTTAACATATTAATAAGGATGGCAAAAGAAAGTAACTAGGATACTAGGGGGTATATTGGGAAAACCTCGAGAGACCTAGTGCTTATCCATAAATATAATGTTAAATTTTTCAAATTCTAGAGGGTTTTCAGTGAGTTTTATTTATTCGTTACTTTAAATTATCAAAACTAAAGTTCATTTCATTTACTTTTTGTTAATTTTTCTCTCATTTCTAAAATATAACCTTGCTCTATCAATGTTATATATGAATAGATTTAATGTACTTTCTTATATGAAAATTTGTTTAAAATTTAGCTGAATTTGTAGTCTTTAGTTAAACAATTGTTAAATGGCTTAAACTTAAGGCTTAAGACAATTAAGATATTGAATGACATCTACAGAAAAGCTTTTGTTTTGTAATGATCATGGTGCTCTAGTGCTTCTTAATTTAAAGGAATATCTTTTATGAATTGTTTATTGTTGTCGGAATCAAAATGTTTGCGAATTTTGTCGACAAATAAAAAGATTATTTAGTGATTTAAGACTTGAGGGCACAGAAAATGCAATAAAAATTCACTCTTTTTAGCTCTTATTTAAAGGAAGTTTTATTCAAGAGAAAATCATGAATAAAAACTTACCATGAGCAAACAAACACACAAATAAAAGCCTTACACACATACATCACCTTACTACTAATATCATAACCTTATTACCTTGTGGATCAAACTTTTGAAGTAAACATTAATAAATTGTCATTTTTTTGTTATTGAAGAAAACATGAGAAAACATCACTGGTTATTATGTTTGGAATAATTCACAACATTTTTTCGGATAATACTTCCGCTTAAATAATCATAAAGATATTGTGGCATAAAAAATATATTTTTGCCGACACATGTCTGTCCAGGTTTACTGTTTTGAATATTATATATGATTCAAATATTAATTTTGTTTGAATGAACTATATTTTCAATAAACAATTCATTGAATGCTTAAATCCAAAGAATATATCTGTTTGTCTTCAAAATAAATAATATTCTTTACACTCAAAATTGAATCTTATTATAAATTTTGAATATTTTAGATCTAATCTTGATAAAAAGATATTTTTAGTAAATATATTGTTAAGGACATAACTACCCTAGGTCACTTAAGCTTTAATAATTTTTTAATGGATCGACAGATTATAAAATGGTTTTCACTAAGATTATCTATTTATAAAATATTAATAACAAGAAAATTGAATTAAGCTAAACTTATTTTTAAGCTTATACAATTATAACTTTGAAAAATTCAATAAAACAAATATGAAAAATATGAAACCTTATTGACACTTTGTTTTAGGTTTAATCAAATAGTGTCCAGCAACGAAGTTGTTTATTTTAATTTCATTAATTGAAATATCACAAAACATTTCAGATATCAACTGTTCCAGATTTTTATTACAATACAGTCAGGGATCATTTTTATGAACCAATCGGGCAGCAGAATTTAGTTCATAAAACTGATTGGTTCATAAAACAGATCCCTATTTTCTATTGTTTGTATTAACTTTGGTTTGAATATTTGGTTCATAAAAGTGGTCAGTTCATAAAACCGATACTTCATAAAAATGATCGTCGACTGTATTAGTATATTTGATCACAACTGTACTTTAAAAATTACCATTGCTCTTTTATTTGTTAACCGATTTCAATGATCTTGGTGTCATTTTAAACAGCCATATTTCCTCTATTATACATGTATGCATATAAAATATTTGAGTAATTCTATTAAATTTATTCATTATTTCATTAAATATTGGTTTATATTTAAATCAAAATAAAATCATTTTATCGTGATAAATTTTTTTTACCAATATATTATAAACTCTTTTATTCTAGATAATTTTATTGAAACCCGTTTTAAAATCTGTTAATTAATTCAAAAATTATTAAAGTAACCTAGGGTAGTTATGTCCTTAATTGTATATTACAATTTGATACAATATAATACAGTTAGACCTCGGCTTATTATATCTCGGTTATCACCAAACTACCAGTTTCAGTATCAGTAACCAGAAACTCGATATAAGCTGGTATATTTTAAGCAACGGTCTTTAGTAAGGAATATGTAATGTTAAATGTTTTTGATATATAATCGGATGTGATTTGTGTACAAATAGTGTTAAATATAAGCGGAAATTTGTAGACTTAAATTTTGCTCAGACTTTGGTAGTTGTGTTGTGAAGTAAATCAAAATAAACTGTAAGACGTATTCAAAACTGAGTAACAAAGTTGTGTCAATTGTGAGTACGTCTTACAGTTTGTTTGGTTTTGTAAACTTAAACTTTTGATTTATTTTAATAAAAACATTAAATTCAATATTTCACTATTTTGTTATAATATATAACTTATATTTTAAGATTAAAAATATAAACAAAAAGAAACAGAAATCAGTTCTCAATTAATTTAAAGGTACCTAAAATTAATTGATAAAAAGTTACCTAAAGAAGACATCATAAGAGGAATGACATAATTATTGCTTTTTATGACTTTAAGTTATGAGCAGGGATGTCGAAAGGGGGAGGGGTATTCCGGAATCCCCTACGAGGCCAAAATTGACAAAATACCCCCTAGAAAAAATCAACGGTAGGCCCCCTCCTAGAAAAATCGTATAAATTTCAGAAAAAAATGCCAAAATTTCAAAGAAAATTAGTAACTTAGACATTATTTTGATTTAAAAATCGTTTAAACGGCATTTTCTTAACAAAATTAACGATATTTGATAGCAATTTTTACCCAAAAAAACCCATTTTAAGTGAAAAATAGACGAAATATTGCTTTTTGAGTGAAGTATCATGTAAAATTGACAATAATAGCACCTAATAAACTTTAAATATCCTAAAATAGCAATAAAAAGCTAAACAGTGCAAAAATCGACATTTTTGAGGTTTTTGAAAAATACCCTACCCTAATATCCCCCACTAGGATTTTTCCCAAAACACCCTACCCTACCACCCCCTAGAGCCTCGACCTTTCGCCATCCCTGTCTATGATTCATTTCTTCATTGAATAAAAAAATCATTGAAAAAGTCTGAATATCTGATAAACTGTCAAAAATGATCAGAATTTAAGGAATGAAATAAATGAAGCCTTAAGTGCTGTCATTCATATAATTCGTGATTAAATCATAAAAGTTTTCCGTAAATTCTATTGATTTGGTCAACAAATTTGCAAAAACTTTATATCAGAATCTTTTAAAAACTAAAAATTAGTCGAAATCAAATTATATTTAACTCATTAATCGAATTGTCATAAATTAAAAGTTTTGTTTTTGAAATTTTTATATAAATTCTATATATATCCAGAACTCGATTTAACAATTTCTTGACATCTCTTGTCACTAAATATTCATCGAGGACTAGCCATTAAATCAATTTTAACCTAGTTCTTTTGGAAAATTATGTTAAAGAACATAGTATAATTTTGTCATCTTATGAAAAAACTTTTCACATTTTAAATTTAATTTTTTGTTGGAACACATTTTCAATTAAATAAGAATTACTCTTTTCTTGTCAACAATTTGCTTAAATCCCTATAAATTTTATTATTATTAATATAAATGAAATATTTTTTTATGAATACTATATATATTCAAATATATAAAGAAAGGATTTGTTGTTTAAAAAATGTAGAGAAAGGAAACTATTTGACACTTATTTTAATATAAATTTATTTAAATCAAACCTTTATTGAAAGTTTCTTTAAAACCCTTTATTTAAAAGTTACATAATAGTTTATCCTAGATATGACTTTGGTATCGATAGAAACCCGTATTAATTTACCAAGGGTAAGTAATAGCAAACTAGAAATATTAATTTTACTTTAATTGAATAAAACTAAAGTAAAACAATACTTAGAGTCGAATAAAATTTCATAAAATAATTAATTAAATTTCTTTGAATCAAACAATTATAGAGTTATACAGTTATGTGAGTCTCAGACATACATTAAAAATATGTTTAACGTTTAACATTAAAAGCGATCACTGGTATCAACAAATGTCTTATATTTTTATGAATCCTTTAGTGGAAATGAAGGCATTCTCACAAAGAAAAATCAACTTTAAATTTGTTTCGAGATTTAGAAAAATTAAACTAAAAGAATATACAAGAATGTACAAGAATATATTAAAGTTTTTGAATTTAAAGAATTGATATGTGAGAGAAATCAGATTATTCTTAATAATAATATCAAATATGAATAAATGCATAGAAACTAAAGATAAGAAATTTATTTTAATGATTTAATAAAAGTGATTTAATTCATTCAAAATTGAATAAAAACCCTCTAAATCTCTAAAAACCCTTTTAATGTTATTTGAATGTAATTCTGAGAGTCAAGGGTGTGATAGTAATGATGGCACAGAATGGAGTAGATTTTTTGCCCTGGTATTGAAAGAAATGAAAAATTCATTCATTCCGGGAACGGGAAGAATGGGAGTAAGAGCGTAATATTATAGTATATTATAAATTAGTGGTTTGCAACCAATGTTTTTTTAATGAAAAAAAACCATGTTCTAATTACTTGATTACCTAAACTTTTCCAATCCTTAACTTTCCTTTATTTCATTTTTCAAGCTCTTTCCTTCCCTCAAGAAAATTCTTCTAACCCGTTCCATCCCTTACCTTCACTTTGAACTTTAATTTTAAAAGAAATACCTTTATTAGACATAAAAATAGTTAATTCAAATAGAGATAATGTTATTTATTTTTATATAATCAAAAGTTTCTTTCCATAATAAATATTTTAAAAGTTACTGATTGTAGAGCTCTTCACATTATACAGTTTAACTTCTTTATAGCGAAAGAAATTTTGGGACTGACTTTTTCGTTACACTGTATAGTATCCGAATGTTAAGGGTTAAGGGTTTAGCCAAAACTAAACGGAAATTCTTTCCTTTCCCTTGCTCTAATATTAGTGACCCTTCACTTAAAAGTCCCTCACGGGAAAGATTCAAAAGTTTGTTCTCTAACATAAATTATAATAAGAGTTATACACAAAAATATCATTATATCAAAAACATTTTAATTTGCGATCTTCTGATGGAATGTTTCAAAATTGTTTAGTGAATCGTTATGTTGTTTATGAATGAATATTTCAATATTTAGTGAGTATATTATAGTAGTCAAAACGTAATGTGGGCGGAGTCCGAATTTGTCCCGATTTTCCCTCTTTGGGACTAATACTAATGTAAAACTATAAATATTTAAATGAGTTTCTTATAAGTTATAACCAAAGAGACACTATTCGATCCAATTTACAATTCAATAGTAAATAAGGTTTTATCTGAACATGAATAATTCAACCATATAATTTTTTTAAAAATAATTGAATGGACATGGTAAATAACATGGTAAATAAAAAAATACAACATAAAATATATGAACCAAAAATGACCTAGTTATCAGTGTCATCTCTGTTATCTTGGCACATCCGCCTGAATTTTATCTTTCATTTCCTTTTTTTCTAAATTTAATTTCCTCTGAAATTCAGTTCTCTTTTATAAAATATTTTCGGTAAACAATTAAAACATTTCAAAGAAATAAAAATCATTGAAATTCATTACTATATTTACTCACTTTTCAGAGTTATATTTAAATCTCATGAGAACTAACGTTTGTTCAACCGATTTGGCATATTTTATATATAACCAAGTTAATTTTTTAAAAACAATTTTTTTCTTCAATCCATAAAACTATAAGAAAAATAAAGAAAAATCTCAAATTTCAATTTATCAAGATAAAGCTATTCTAATTCTACTCTTGAGTTATTAGAAATAAGAGGAAAAGAAAATCGTTGTCTAAAATGTATGCAATAAAACTAAAGATTATTATTTGATCCAAAAAATGAGAAATAGAGGAACAAAAGTATATTTCCTCCACTAAAGTGTCTAAAAGTATTCTTAAGTAAACTTTGATTAAGTTTTGTAAAAATCTTATTCACGAGTAAATGGATCACTAATTCATAAGTAATTCATACCCGGATAATACCAGAGCGGACCACTTATACAGTTTAATGTCATTTAATGTCAAAATTAAGTTTAAGATTAGGAAAAAAGAAGAAATGAATAGAATTAGTTTCGAGACATTCCTTTAAGTAAAAAATTTTTTTCTTGAAATTTCAAGAAATCCTTTCATTTGTTTTCAATTAAAAGTTTTTAAAGAGAATTAATTATAAATAAAATTATTTCATAAATCTTCACATAAAAACTTGATATAAAAAAATATAATCCTGCAAAGATCTTATTCTTTGTAATTAAGTGAATAAAAATTACTCTTTTCTTTGTTAAGTAATTAGGAAATATAATTTAGTAAATTACCTGTTTAATAGTTGATCAAGCTAATATACTTTTTTTTAATCAATGAGTAGGAAATAAAACATTTTAAATAAAAACTAACTTGATAAATTATTTTAGTTCTTAATTTAATTAGAAACGTCTAAACTTATTCTAAATTAGTTTTGGTTCACAAAACCATAGATTAGTATTAATGAAAACATTTATATTAAGCAAAACTAATTTCTAAAGTGTTTCCGATGAAAGTAACAGAATAAAGGATAAATCAAATAACTAGATAGAAATGGAAGTTTATTTAAAGTTTAAAAAAATTCTTTTAAAACTTTTATAATTAAGGAATTGAATCAAAAGAATATCTCATTTAAAAGTTGACTTACATTAAGCGTAGGCTTCAGTCAAAGTTAAGGAGAGGTTATATAGAAAATTAGAGTTCAATAATTTGATAACAAAAGTCAAGTTTGAGTTGATTTTCAGTGATCGCCCAAAAACATTCTTCCTTTTATCGGCCAAAGAACACAACAGTCATATATTCACTGATCATTTGTTTGATTTGTAAACAAAATTTAAAATATTTTTCGACAAATTTTACTAAAAAAGACATAAAATTCAATTCATAAGAATATTCTTTCGACAACTTTTGTGCACTTCTATCGCACTGTCAGTATATATACAGTCAGTAATAAAGCGTAGGTATTGACTGTGCCTTTGCTCTACTCATCACTCTCTCTCTCTCTCCCCCTCTCCCTCTCTCCCTCCCTCTCTCTCTCTCTCCCTTTCCTACACATGAGTAAGAATTCGTAGTTTAATAAACCCTAGAGTAATATGAATAAAAGAAAATAGCAAGACAAGTTTAATGTTTATTATTAGAATAGAAAAGAATCATACAATTTATCAATGAATTTCAATATTTGAATATAAACTTGGTTAAATTTTGTTTAATGTTTACAACTTTAGGTGTTTGACTGTATATCTATTGGCGCAGTCGTCTCTTCCTCCTAATAAAATTACCATGCACATTTCAATACTATACTTTCATTATGTTAACATAGCTCAGAGCTGCACTTTGATTGCACTTATTGAGTGCATTTTGTGCGTATGCTATGTGAACCTTATGAACACTAAACTTGGTTAATGAATGAACATGGTTGTTCATACAGTAGGTATAATAAAATATTTTACCCCCTTTGCAATCAAGGTGAAGCCCTGACATAGCTCAACAAATTTTGTAGATTAAAATAATTGTATTCCCAATACAATTGATTTCAGTATATAAGCAACATATGAAAGTTGCGTGACCAAGATTAATTAAATCTACAGTTGTCACTCAATCTAAAAATTGATTGGTTATAAAGAACTCATTTTAACGAAAAATTATTGAAAGTTTTTTACATAAATTTATTTATGTTTAAATAGAAAATGTGTTAAAGTTCCGATCATTTTAGCAAAAAAAATACCAGGGATATTCAAAGTAGAGTTTTGACAAGGTTTGAGGCTATATGCATAACATTCCACTCAATAATAGAATAGACTAACATCGATGAATGGATGAACATGCAAACATGAAATTTTATTATAGCAAGATATCTTCTAGGTAGATTCAAATGAGCATGCATATTTTCATAAAATAAATATTATATAATTGAATGAATTATTGTTATTCATGAATAATTGAAATATGCTCTAGCTTAATTCCTTAGGAACTTATCCTTTTTCGGTCAAAAGAGTGGTTATGCGATAGTATATACTTTACGTATATTAATATTTAGTAAATGCATATATATATTGAAATGACTGAAGTTTATTCTATACTCAAAATTTAACAAATTATCAATAATTCCAAAGTTATTAAACGCCTATATTTTTAGTCACAAAAATGTTATACTCTTATTCAGGGATACATTCATTTTAAGATTGCTTTATGCTTTAGATCAATCATGTTAATTTAATCTCTTTTTAGCCAAATTCGTGCGTATGCTATATCAAGTAAACTAAATTGACCTGCCTGCTTTAGATCTCCGCACAATTATTATTTTATTGTTGCAAGTTTAAATTCACCTACATATAAACAGTTTTACATATACCTTGTATAAATTGTGATTACCAAAATTAGCGTTTATTTTAAAGTTGGATATAATTATATAAATAACTGCTCTTATTATATAAATTAATAATAATAGAGGATAAGAGTCTAATTAATGTTTGTATATTAATATATGAAGTATTAGTCATTGAAATACAGTTAACTCTCCTATTTTGAATCGGTTGGGACCAGGATTATGAATTCAAGATAGATATAATTCAAGATAAAAAAAGTGATTAAAGTATTTAAATTAATGAATAATACGAAAAAAATAGTAATAATAATATGAATTAATTAACTAATTTAGTTATATTTATTGATTATAATTATATGGAATTCATTTTTTTAAATTTATTTTTTGAGGCATTGTTTAACAAAATCATTATATAAATTATTTTTAAGAATTTTATTTCAATTTGCAGTTTAGGCAAAATTCAAGTTAAAAGATGCACACAATAGCTTATGGGACCAGAATTTTAGATTCAAGATACAAGTTAAAAGGTTCAAGATAAAAGAAAATTTTTAATAGGGCTTCAATGGGAGTGAATCGGGTCTTACAAATTCAATTAAAGATAGACTTAAATTCAAGTTATAAGAGTTCAAGATAGGAGAGTTAACTGTATATGTATAATATCAATGAAGTGTTAATATTAATACTTCACTAAAATTACTTTTCGATATGACTTTAAATTTACATTTTTCTCATTCATATCAAAATTATGAATGAACATGGCTATTTTACTAAAGATGAGTTGACATTTTGGAATAAAAAATGTTTTGCTCATAAATTACATTATTTTATAAACAGAAATAAGACAACATAAGACAACACATGATCTCGTATTCGATCAAAATATCAAATAAAAACTATCAAAAAAACACATCAAAAATATACCCAAAAAATATTTCCAAATCAAAAGATGTGCTCAATTTATAAGTATATGAAGGAATATATTATTTGAATATAGCAGAGATGGCCAAACCCACAGACCTTAGGGGGTTTTATAATAGTGTATTTTGTCCGAACTCAGTGGATATTTTGAAAATTACTAAATTTGCTTTTAAAGCCATAATTATTCATTTTTATGCTTCTTTGCATCAATATATTTACTTATATTTCGACGCATTTTATTAAAATTAAAGCAAAAAACAGATTTTTAGAGAAAAAAGGAGTAATTTTCTAAAAATTTCAAAAAAATATAATCACCAAAAACTTTGTCCACAAAAATTGTGAAATTTATTTAAAAACACTTTAAGACGTACTTACAATAAGACACAACTTTGATGACCGATAACTTCGGTTTTAACAACATATTAAAACTGATTTTTAATAATTTGTGGACAAATTTGTTTCGACCACTACCTGTTGTCTTCATCAGCACAAGAACTCATATGAGCCGTCTTTAAGCTATAAAGTGTTAAGCGGTCATTTGATACAAAGGGATGCAATAAATTAGAGCTTAACTGTGATTCATATATTTTCAATTTATTTACAATTTATTTATATTTTCTAAAATGTCTAAATCAGTCACAGCTCGTTCAACACAATTTGATGTTTTTATGCATTTTTATTATGTTTTCCGTTATTTTTCTTCAAAATTACTACTTTTAACTAATATTTTTTCTTATTTTTAACTTTTTCGCTAATTTTCCCCCTTTTCTGGAGGGGTAATTAATATTTTATCTCAGGGGATATTTTCAGAAACTTTTTAATCCAGGGGCATTTTGGAATACTCACTATTGGTTATCTCAGGAAAGGAAGGAAAGTTATAAATTGAAGAGTGACTAATACCTGTCAAATCCAATATTTTGCGCTCAAATACTTTTATATAAAGAAAATTCAATGAAAATATCAAAATATTAGAAAACAAAATATAAAAAAAAGTTCTATAAATTAGTGAATGAAATAGTTTTATCTTCTTATGACACATACTTTTCTGGTATTTTACTCTTTTCACTGAAAAAGATTATATGCTCTTAAGTTTTAAACAAAGTCTCTAAATTTCTAATGATATTTATAGGAAAGAATTAAAATATAGTTATTTTCATAACAGTATTAAATGAAAAATATAATGACAATTAATGAATATAAAAAATTATTTGTGATGCTGAAATGTGTGCAAGCTTATAATAGATAGTTACATTACTCTCTTAATTGGATTTTGCAAAAAGAATTAACTTATTTGTAAAGTAATCGCTTTTATTGAAAAGTTTTTGGTTTAAATTGGATTTTAGTTTAGCTTTTCTTAGAATTAGATCTGAAACGTGAGATAAAAAGTCTAACAAATATTTCGAATCAGTTCCTCAAATGAGTAAATTTCTAGTGTTTGCTTGTAATCTAGCAAAAAATATTTGCACGCTTACAATTATATTCTGCTCTTCCGACTAACTGTCAATTTTAGATCCGGTTTATAACTAATTCATTGTTTTATTTGCTCTTCAATAATTGACTTCATATCAAGTTGTGCTTATTTATAATGATAATACCAAGATTATTTTGTTTTGAACTAGGTTATTAATGGAATTTTAAAATAAATAAAAAATGTAATTAAAATAAAAATATAAATATTAAAGAAAAACATCATTTAATGATTCTCTTTAAAAGCTCTTAAATAACAAGGTAATATTGATTAAATGATTAGCTTATTCATAAGGTAGTTTACCAAGTTTCTTTTAGTAAAAAAACTAACTAGATAACTACATGTATATAAGAGATTAGTGAATATGAGACGCGTTTTGAATGCCAATGGCTTAATATTGCTTAATATTGACTCAAAGTTTGTTCACTACATATATAAAACACTGTATATATAAAAATGTGAATAAACGAACCCACAATTCGAGTAAAAGTCTTTCATTTTCTAAGACAAGACATTAAATGGTAGACCCTTGAGGTCAGTTGCGTTCGTCATCAGAGCTGTTGAATCTTAAGATGGTTTAAGTAAAACATTTGCCATCATTTTCTTGGTTTGAATTACTTGGAAAACAAACCACTATTTGATTGCATCACAAGAAACGGTAAATAAACTGAAAAGCTTTATATATAAGTGGAGTCGAAGCCAAATGACAATCAAAATATAAACACCACTCAAACACTCAAACTATTTAATTGATGGATGAATGAAAGAAATCACAATTGAGTTAATAAATCGGATGATATCCACCACTCAGTCAAGTAGTCTTTAATTCAATCAATCACTTCATTTGTTATATGAAAAAATACTCTAAAAATATATGAAATATAGATTTTGTCGTCGTTATAAATGTCTATAAACTAGCTCATATTTTAGTTTAACCTATTTTGTCAAATGATTTCAAGGACCATATTCTTGTTATTTTGCCATTTGTTTATTTTTAGTAGACTTTTAGACAATATTTACGTTCATTTAATGAAGAAATAAAGTCTAATAACTTTCAATAAATATATATACAGTATATTCTGTCAGTTATGAACTCGTTGTTATAAATCTCTGTGTTTTATGAACTGATAATTTGTATGAATAGCTCTATCTTTAAATATTAACTATTAGACATTGTCTGTTATGAACACATGTATGTTATGATCAGTTTTGGCTGGCAAATACCCCTTCATAACAGAGTATAACAGAGTATAACAGAGTATAACAGAGTACTCTATTTTGTATTTTTTACTCTAATTTATTAATATTAAGAGTGGGCACAAAGTTAGTGATATGACCTTTGATATGATGTGCAAATGAAGCAAGGTTAACTTTGATTACCACTAAAATGACAGAATAAAGTAAAGGGCAGATTTGAATCACTTTTATCTCAATCTTTAATTTTGATATTTTTTAATTTAATAAAAATAATATTCAAATAGTATTTAAATTTAATTTAATTAATTCTTAACGACTGGACTGGAAATCAATCCGGAATGAGTCCGGAATGAGTGCATTCCGACCATAAAATTCAAATCAATTAAAATTAAAGTTGAAGAAAGAGTCAAGAGTTGAGTTCAATACAAATTATTCACTATTAATGTATTGACTTTTTTGTTGAATAATTGTGTCGATCCAATCGCGAAAATATGATATTTCAACGAATACATCGGGAAAACCATCGTCTGAACCACATTCCCTATTAAATGAGGAGATGCCTACCAGAACAGCTGCACCGGTGGCTTCTTCTACTTGGATAAGAGGGCCTCCACTATCGCCCTAAAAAGATAATAGTCATTGATTTTGATGACTAATTCAGAGTTAAAACAATGGAAACATACTTTACAGAAGCCTTTAGTTGACTGTTGGTGAGCACCAGCACAGAGCATACCTTCCCTAATAGCATTTGGGCCATAAATTGATCGGCATTTGGGTAATGAAACAATTGGCACATCATCGACAAACATTAGCTGATTAGAGGGGGTCTGACCTCCAGTGACTGTTGTGCCCCATCTGTGCAAACATATCATTCAATTGAGAGTTGAATTCAATAATATTTAATCAGACGATTGTCTTAAGAGTTATAATCTTTTCTATTATTAACGAATTATTATAAAATTTATACCCGGATAGAGTTACGTATTGAGTGAACTTCTGTCCCTCCGGGGGAAGACATATACTGTTTACGAGTCCATTAGAATAATCGAAACTGAATTCTTTTTTGACTTTAATAAGAGCCAAATCATTGGCTAAAGTTTTAGGACTATATAATTGGTGTTTAATAATTTGTTGCACTTCATAAGTAAGTCCAGTCTTGTCGAGAAGGGCTGTGCCCACAACTGCTCTCATGGATGAGTCATCGAGACTTTAATTTAATAGTCATAACAAATTAATTATATAATTAATACAATTATTCTCTAAAATTAATTATTTAATATATATATTACCCATTAATACAATGAGCGGCAGTTATTAACCAATTCTGGTTCAGAATAACAGCACCGCACATATGAAACCAAAGATTACCACTCCTTTTTTGAAGCGAGACCTGCCATGGGAACTGACCAGTGATGGCCTCAGAGCCACCAATAATTAATTGGTTAATATTAAACTTAGTTTTCCCACAATTTTCTAAATTATCGAAATGTTGTTCACTGGATGTTATCGGAGACGTTTTAATAACTAGAATTAACGAATTAATTAATGCAAAAATAAGTGGAAAATATGCTTTCATTTTGAAAAAAGCACTAAAAACTACTAATTTTTTATTTTATGAGTAATTAAATAATAATCAGAAATAATTTTAAGACACATTTCCTTATCTTTTTTTTATTACTCTTTTTTTATCGAAAGTATCAAAAGTTGTCACTAATTATGTGTCACTAATTGAGTTCTGATAATATTTAGTGAGTAATTTAACTAATTATCCATAAAAGTAAAATTGATATCAACACTAAAACACTAAATTGAAATTCACTTATTATTGAATATTGAAACGAACGAAAATTATGTAAATTTATGTAAAATTTTATATATTTTGAAACTAATAATTCAAAGACTAATCATATTATATATACAATTGAAAAACATACGATTATAATCTTAGACAGTTATCTCTTGTATATCACATTTAAATAAGCGGTGGAAGCGATCAAAAACAACAATGTATTCAATGAAACTAAATTGATTCCGACAACAGAATCATTATATAGTATACTATTATCTACTTATCCATCAGATTATAGACTGAAACTAATAATAATATAAAAGAAAAAATTGTTTATTTTGTAGTTTTGTGTAATTAATAACTTTATATTAATTGAGGCCTTTTTTTGCTTGGTAAAATTGATAAATAGCTACGGAAAATCATTAAGTCTTTTTTCTAGAATTGTTTGGGCCAAGAAAAAGATGAAAATCAATTTATAAACTGTTCTGGTCTTCACGAAAAATGAATATTTGAATAATATTTGACTCAAAATCTTTGTTATTATTTTTGGCGAAAAAAAGAGTTTTTTCCCATTTTTTGCTAAAATATGTCATGAATTAAAAGTTAAGGTTTCTTAACATATTGTGTCCTCAATTCAGGTCGTGATGTCTGAACAGTTATTTCTGTAATTTTCGAGAGAGAGAGAGAGAGAGAGAGAGAGAGAGAGAGAGAGAGAGAGAGAGAGAGAGAATGCTTTATCTTTATATGTATGATATAAAGTAAAGGATAGGATGGAATTGTGATAGAGTGGAAAACCTGATTAATTGCATTCCGTTCCCTTTTTCTCTCCTCTACTCTGAAGATGTGTTCAATGGATATGAGATCTGACAATAGTTTTTGATTTTAATAAGAAAATTTAGTTTTATTTGTAGTGTGAGAAACAAACTACAAACTGGTCTGAATGGTCTGATAGTGAATACCTGTCGTATGAGTCCCTTTCAATTCATGTTCGTCACATCAAATCATATGAATGTTTGCGTATAATATTATATGACTTTAATCGTATTCCGAAACACATTTTTAATATTATTTTTCTCATTCAATATTTTCATTCAAATCTATTGAGGAATAGATTTAAATAATTTATTTCGAAATATAAATGGAATAAATTCAAAGTTTTAGCAAAACAGTCATTGACTTTCCAAGAAAAATTGCCCCTTGGTCTAGACATTAATATTTGTACCAAACCTTTCATTAACTAAATTTAAGGTTAATTTACACAAAACCAGAAAAAATGTTAATTAATATTTAAGCAAAAAATGTTTGAATTCTCGAGTGATTCAATAGAAATGATTAAAAAAATTCATTTCCGTATAATTGAATTATAACTAAATATGAATTCAATAATTTGTAAAAAATTTTATCCAAACGTTTGATGACTTTTTAATGATTTGAAAAACTATTTCTATTTGTAAATTGAGTTTAAATCTTTGCGCTAATTTTAATCCGCTGTTTATATAAACTAATGAATATAAATATGATTTTTCAAAAAAATTGATTACTTTTTCAAAATGAAAAATCTTTTTTTAAAAAAAACATTTTTATATTTTCACTAAAAATCATATTAAATGATAGAAAACAACAATAAATCAGAACTTCATAACTCATATATCGATCTTTTCACTGATTTATAGTTAAGTAATAATGGGTTTTAGGGTAATATATTAAACTAGTTTCTAATCTTGTTGATATACTAGACAAATTTTTCTTTCCTTTTTTAATTAATAATTTAAATAGCTCCAAATATTAATATTTTCATCCTTCAATATTCTAATAAATTTTGTTCAAGGTTCCATAAAACTAAGTACTCTTGTTTAAAGTATAAAAGTGCTTCAGCAACAACAAGTTAGCAAGTTCAGTCACAGTTCCGGTAATTATTCTTTTTCTTTGAAATACTTTAATTAAATTAACATTTTTTGTCATAAAATTTGAATTTTTACTTCAAAACACTATTAAATAATTATTTGTAGTTTCAAACCATTTTGAAGCACATCTGTAGTTCCCATAAGTATAATAAAATTAGCATGCTCATTTATTAATTTATTCATTAGTTTATTTATTCATTTAATGAAATTCGTTTATTAGCTGTTATGTAAAGTATAAAAAATAACCTAGCTTTCATATCAAATCAATAAATTTGTTAGAGTTTTGATAAAAGATATTTAGATAGTGTTCAATAACCTTCAGGTCCTTTTTGTAGGCGCAACTTTGTTTATCTAGATGAACTAGCTCATTTACAAAAAATAAGAAAACCCACACTTAAAAAGACAAATGGGTGCAATCATTTAAAGAAACTAGCAAAAAGCTATCCAATTTGTTTTGGTTATCACTCCCACTCTTATTTCAACTAATATGAACAAGAACATTCATAAAATTTTAATATTATCACCAGAGTAAAATATTGCAAAATTAAATACCTGTTAGATAATAGAGTTAATGCTTTTATTGGAGTCTTTTCACAAATAATACCCTAATATTCTGATAAATAGAAAACAATTTAAGAAAATAATAAATGATCATGGCCAAATAAAAAATAACAAAAATGTTAATCGTTTGAATCGGATTCCAGTCATAAAATCTAAAATTCAAATAAACTTACGATTGAAATGTGATTCGAATCCGATTAGTTATTGAATCCAATCATTATTATTATATGACTTTTAATTTTAAATATACTTTTAGTTCACTATTTTCTAGTGTTTTGACTGAATATGTGCTGAATGTGCTGAGTGTGATGAATGTGCTTGCTTCAACTTATTTATTGTTTCTTAAAGTTTCTTATAATAATTAAGTGGTTTATTACTTATAAGAAGGAAAAACATATGAAAACCTGTCCTGAATTGACATAAAATCCTTGACATTGAGTCTAAAACTGAGTTACAAAATAAGTCACAAAACAAATGCTCAGAAAATTTCAATTATTTTTTAAAAATATTGACTCAAAGTATGTAATCATTGGACACATTGTTAGCCATTAGTTTATTCTTTCAGACAATCCATTTATTCCTGAGTGAAAATTTGAAAAGTTTAAAAGGTAATTTAAAAAATTGCTTTTTTTAAAAAGGTATTTATAAGTTTGATACTATTTGAGCATGCATAAAATATTAGGATTCTAAACTGGTATAAATCATGTTTATACCATTTAAATAAAACAAATAGTACCAAGTATTAAACTAAATTTAAAATTTAAGTTATCATTCAAAAATCAAATTTGTTTCAATGTTTGCTCTGAATAAAACTGTTCAGGTATTCATTGATATCCATTATCTTTGAATTTTGGGAATATTTTGTAATAAATTAAATAAACACATTTTGTGAGATCCGCCAAATGATAGCTCTCTTTAATGAATGACCAAATTTTTGCCAAAAAACAAATAAAACAAATGTTTTGATAATGAAATCTAAATTTAATTTAATTCACACATTTATTTATATTTATTTATATTCTTATAGAATGTATACACTATGTATGGATATGTAGTTTTTCATCAATTTGTTCCCTAATTTTTCATCCTGTTCAATGATCTTTGGACAAGACATCCTTTTCTGTCTAAATTCAAAGGTAAATATGCCAACAATTGGGGGGAATAACATATTTTGTCAGGAATTAAGTGTTTGAATAAATAATAAGTTTTTATATAATCATTGAGAGGGAAATATATTACAGCAAAATATTCGTTAATGAGATTATGTTTGACTTCATATCATGATATTATGGGAACTCCACATAAAAGAAGTTATTTCCACTAAAACCTTGAAAAATGTGAATACATTTTAGTCAACAGTTTTGTAAGGAATGGAATATAAATATAATTATATTCTCAGATATGAGTCAATGATTTCTTTCTTTTATTATATGATATACTGTTTGAATGACTGGATATTAAAGTGTTATAAATGTTGGGCACAGGTATGAGCACAGGTATGAGCACAGGCTATATATCGCGCAGTGATGTTCTATCTATTAATGAGTTCGTGACAAAAGAGAAGAACAAATCTTCAGATGAATACAATTATAACATATTTTTCAGTTAAGAATTCAATAATTTATTAATAATGAGAAAACATTATTTACATCGAAATCAGGAATTGTTTGTTCAGCACAGTTTCCAAACTATTTTTACAACTTTTATCATCTCTTTTCTTAGTTAATGTTTCTAATTACTCATTTTTGATTGCAAGTTGAAAATCACGTAAAAATTTATTTTATTCATTCATTTTTGACAAACCTTTTCAAATGCAAAAAAATTCAGAGAAATATTTCATTAAATCCTTAAAAAATATTTTTAGAGTCAAAACATAATCAATTAGATAAACTAAACTAGTTAATAATCACTTGATTATCATTATACAAAAAGTTAGACTCGTCTCTCGGGATCCTATAAATGACATTTTATCACAAAATTTTTAAAATATTTAAAGAGTTTAAGGATTAAAAACAATAATTATTTCAGTTTTTATACAAAGAATTTATAAAATATTATAAAAATTCACTGAATTTCTTATATTTTTTTTATTCACTAATTTTTATCAGTTCTTATTTTAATCACATGTTCTAGCTAATCACTTGTTCAATTAATTTAATGGTCTCTCTCTCTCTCTCACTCCCTCTCCCTCAACCAATTATTAAACAGACCTCTCATTAGATCAAAAGCTTATTTAGCCTCAAATGAGAAACAAAATAATAAAATACATAATTATTTATTCATTCATTTATTCACTCAGTTTTTCTAATATGTTGGGAGAGAGAGAGAGAGAGAGAGAGAGAGAGAGAGAGAGAGAGAGAGAGAGATAGAGAGATA
>JAQFZM010000644.1:0-27690 GCA_034695785.1 Galumna obvia
CATTTGTTAAAAATAGAGCCGACGCGAAAAGCATTCGTTAAATGGCGAAACCCAATAGTGATTTCCTGTAATTAATAGTAATTTATTATACCTAAATTTTATTAAAATATCCTGGTGGTATCCAATTAATTGATTTAATTTATTTTCGGAATTACCTTTAAAATTATAAGTAATTGCTTTATAGTTACTATCAGTTATTGATTCAGTTATTTATTCAGTTTCTCTGTTTATACTAAAAATATTTGATTTATAAAATATTTTATAAATCAGTTCTTTGATAAGTGTTTATGAAATGAAAATTCTGAGCAAATATTAAATTGAATTTTATAAACAATTGAGACATAAATTAATATAACTCTTAATTTTAATTAACTTTATTTTAAAATATTATTTAATAAATAATTTGAAATCAAAAGAAAAATATTTTTAAAAAAGTTCTATAAATAATCAAAATGAGCAAGTTCAATTTAAATGGTAACTATATATTTTAAAACATTTTTATCATAGCTTTAAAATGTTATAAACCTTTATTTTTAAGCCTTAATAATAATTATCATGCTCAATTTGATGACTATCAACACAAGCACAGTTTGCCCAAATGAAAACCTTATTTTTCCATGCACATGTTTATCATTTGATACATTTGATGAAAGCGATTTGACCATAGCTCAATCACAAAATATCAACAATAAAAGATGTCTCTCTTCAAATGACAAAAATTATCCCTCGATATTATGTAGATATTATCATAGAGATAATCTAGATGACATTTATAACTCTAAAGCATCTTTTATGTATTTATCAAAAATATTCAAAGTTATCGCTCAAAATAGACGGAAAGAGTTCTCTCGATTTGAATTAAGTTCTGATGATATCGAAGAGATTGAAGAGAATGTGTTTCATAACTCAACGTTTAAAGAATTGATTGCTATCTATAAATGTAAAAATTTAAGAAAAATTAACAAGAATGCCTTCACTGGAACTGATCGGGTAACTGAGAAAATAGTTATCAAGAAAAATCCAAAGCTTAATGGTAATTCAGTCTTTGAAGCATTGAATCAGTTCACAGCTATTAAAGAAATAGAATTATCTAATAATGGTTTTGATGAAATACCATCTTGGGCATTTAACAAAAGTCAAGATTCTTTGATAAAATTAACTATTTGGGGTAATTCAATAAAGCACCTTGGTCAAGAAGCATTTACTGGGTTATCCTCTTTAGAAATATTAATGATATCTAAAACAAGTCTCAATAATACAGTTTTTGAAGCCATCACTCATTTAAAGGCGATTAAAGAATTAGTACTGAATGACATGGAAATTAAAGAAATTCCATCAAGGGCGTTTGATAAAAACCTGACATCTTTACTAAAATTAACTATTACTGACAATTCAATAACTAAACTTGGTCAATTTGCATTTAATGGTTTGACTAATTTAAGACGACTAACTATTCATAAAACAAAAATTGGTTTCATCCCTGACTTTGCCTTTGAGTTTAAAGAGCCTTCAGATGACCCTCTTTTTATTGATTTGAGAAGAAATAAGCTTGGTAATAATAGTTTCTCAGCTAAAGCCTTTGCTAATATACGACGACCCACCTTGCTAGTTTTGGCTGATGATTTATTTTATGATTATAATGATGATCCACCATATAAATTTAATACCCGTGTTACACTAATACAATTTTTGAATAAAACAGTTTTCTTTCCATTCTTGCAAGCTCATCCATTGAATAAGATTAGCTTGGAAAATTTTCAAAAGTTTGATTGTACGAGTTGTGAAAATTACTGGATTAAAGAAAATAACTTATTTGACAGAATTATAAGATTAAAATGCCCTGATGGTAAATATTTCAATCATCCTAGTCACATTTGGCAGTGCTCTCAACAAATAAAATAAAAGTTCAAACTATATAACTAAACTTTATTTATGTATTCTTGATACATTACCAAATGTTCTAGTTAATTTTAAATTTAATTATTATATAGAGCTTTGAATTATAGTTTTATATTAACTTTTTATATGTTTTTATTAATGGTAATAAACTTTATAATACTTAATTTTATAAATTTCCTTGATTTTAAATTACCTAGATTAAAGCTTTTAAACTATAACTTTAATAAACATATCATTGACTAAATACGATAATAACTTATTTTAATATTGAGAGCCAGACCTAAACATCTCCTATTCTTAGAAACCCCATCTATTACTAACACTCAATAAAACTAAAATAAACGTTAACCCCTATTAAACCCCTATTAAACCTAAATCCATTACCCAATTGTAACCTCTTGTAAGTCCTCTCACATCTATACCTCATTCAAGACAAATAAATATTTAAAGTTTAAAACTATTAGAGAAGCTAGTAATAATTTGTCCTTGATGCAATACTGATAATAATATGAATGGTATCCTTGTATTTCGAACATATTTATTATAAGTTTGATAATATATGATCGTGATAAATCATCCTAGATAACTTATCATGTTATTAATACTGCCATGATTTAGACAAAACTAATATAAATATTTAAATTTAACTCTGATTTTAGTCATTATTTAATGAAATATTTGATTAAAAATATCAAATTCAAAGAATTATTTTTATATAAGAAGTTCTATAACACGTAAGGATGAGCAAGTTCAATTTAAAAGGTAATTTATATATTCAATTTTTTTTGATTTATTTATAATAAGTTAAATGATTTTATTATATAAGTTATAATGGCAATTGTCATGCTCAATTTGATGACTGTCATCACCCACTCAACCAGCACAGTTTGCCCAAATGAGAATCTAATATACCCATGCAAATGTGACACAACTGATCTATCTATTAATACATTAATTCCAAGGGATGATTCAGTAACACATATGACAATTAATCAATTGATCAAGATCATTGAACAAACATTAGTCTCTTCTGAAGAACACAATTATTCCTCGATATTATGCAAAAGTGAAAACAATCCTGAATTTGACTCATCTTTTATGTATTTATCAAAAATATTCAAAAGTATGGCTGAAAACGGACCCAAAGAGTTCACTCGATTTGAGTTAACCTCTGATGAAATCAAAGAGATTGAAGAGAATGTGTTTCATAACTCAACGTTTAAGGAATTGATTAAAATCTATAATTGCAATAATTTAAGAAAAATTAACAAGAATGCCTTTACTGCAACTGCTCTGGTAACTAAGAAAATTGTTATCAAGTTAAATCATAAACTTAAGGATAATTCATTATTCGAAGCATTGAATCAGTTGACAGCCGTTAAAGAAATAGAATTATCTAATAATGGTTTCCAAGAAATACCATCTTGGGCATTTAACAATACTCATAATTCTTTGTTAAAACTAACTATACAAGGTTTTTCAATAAAGAGCCTTGGTCAAAATGCTTTAAGCGGTTTATCCTCTTTAAAAACATTAGTAATAATGGATACAAAACTCAGTGATAACACAGTTTTTGAAGTCATCACTCATTTTAAGTCAATTAAAGTAATAGAATTGCGTAATAATGGCTTCAAAGAAATACCACCAAGAGCATTTAATGAAACTCTAAGTAATTTAACAAAATTAACAATCAATAGTCGCTCAATTACTAGCCTTGGTCAATTTGCATTCTATGGTTTGACTAATTTGAGACGACTTACTATTCTTTATTCTAATATCTCTTTTATACCTGACTTTGCCTTTGAGTTGAAAGAGGCCTCAGATTATCCCCTTTTTATTAATATTAGATTAAATAAACTGGGTAATGATAGTTTCACTGCACATTCCTTTGCAAATATAAGACGTCCCACTTTGATTGATTTGTCAGATAGTTATGATAAACATTACTCATACAATGAATATAGATCTCAAGACATACAATATTTGAATGAAACAGCTTTTCTCCCATTCTTGCAAGCTCATCCTTTAAATAGAATTAAAATTGACTATTTTAAGTTTGATTGTTTGAGTTGCAAGAATTATTGGATTAAAAAGAATAACCTAGTTGACAGACTTATAAGACTACCTTGCTCACTGTTTCCGAATAATACTTCTGAGTGCTCTTAATATTAAAAGAGATTCAAGACTATAAAAGATTATGATATTGTTCTTGATACATTAATTATAAATATTTTTATAACTTATAAATTATGTAAATAAAAATTAATAAATAACTAATCAACTTAAATAAATAAGCAAGGATTTTATATTTGATGAAACGCATGCAGAAGATCTAGTATAGTTTAAAAAGTGCTTTAAGTTTCGTTAGAAAAAGGGATGTACTAACTTGGTAAAATGTTTACAGATTAAAAAAAATTACCATGGTTAGAGCATACAATGAAATGATTAAATATAATAAAATTTTTTGTTTAAAAACTAAACTCTTGGTCAATTTTGATATGAGAATTTCAAAATTGAATATTTATTAAAAAATAATTTTAATATAAATTAATATATTTATTGATTGTATTAAATTAAAAATATGTTCCTGATAAATAATACTCTTGATCGAATGAGTATTTTGAATTTTAAAAGAATTTAATGAAATGTTAATTAATTGAGGCTTAAATTATAAAATATCATAACACTATTGAAATTTTTTATTTCATAAATAATTTATAAAATAGTAATAAAGGTTAAACTATTCTAGGTATAACAATAATAATCATTTTAATAGAATCTTTGAACTTTAAATATTTTTAATTATTCTTCAAAAATGATATGATTGTGATATAAAATAAATTATAATCTTACTCATACTAGAGGCCAGAGTGGGTCAACCAATTCCGGTCAATACCGGAAAAGCCCGAAACCGATTCGGGTAATTTCAGTTTAGAATTTTCATTTTTAGCTTTCAAACTTTATTTTATTTTATTTATAGATGTATTACTTAAATTTATAATTTTGGAGTTTTTAAGTAAACTTGAATATAAGGTTTGGGTTAAAACTGTTTTGAATTCTAGGATTTAGTTTCGGTTTGGGTTAAAAATTCAGGCATACATTCGGGCTCTAATTCAAACAGATATGAATATTAAAGATAATATAAAAATATAATAAATATTAAACACTTATTTTAATTAATAAATCATTTCATTTGAATTAAAATACTTATATCTATAAAAGTGCTTTTAAAAGAAAATATGAACAAGTTTACATTAAAAGGTAAATTTAATATAATTTAAAATTTTTCAAATATTTTATAAGATATATTAATTTTAGTTCTAATAATTGTCATGCTCAATTTGATGACTGTAATCAAACACTCATCAAGCACAGTTTGCCCAGATGAGAATCTAATATACCCATGCAAATGTAACACAACTGATCCATCTATAAAGACATATAACGTACGATACGATGATATTTCAATGCAACTAAACGTTTTATTTACTCAATTTACCGAATTTATTGACCAAAAGTTTCACTCTTCTGAAGAACATAATATCTGGATGTCTTGCATTGATAATAAATATGAAAATGGACGTGGTCCATCTTTTATATACTTATCAAAAATATTCAAAAATATCGCAGAAAACGGACCCAAAGAGTTCACTCGATTTGAATTAAGTTCTGATGATATCGAAGAGATTGAAGAGAATGTGTTTCATAACTCAACGTTTAAGGAATTGATTGAAATACATAATTGCAAAAACTTAAGAAAAATTAACAAGAATGCCTTCACTGGGACTGCTCGGATAACTGAAAGGATAGTTATCAAGGATAATCAAAATCTTAAAGATAATACTGTTTATGAAGCCATCAATAAGTTCACAGCCGTTAATGAAATAGAAATGTATGACAACGGGTTTACAGAAATACCATCAAGGGCATTTGATAAAAATCAGACCTCTTTGCTAAAACTAACTATTACTGGCAAATCAATAACTAGTCTTGGTCAATTTGCATTCAACGGTTTGACTAATTTGAGACGACTTACTATTAGAGAAACAAATATTGATTTCATCCCTGACTTTGCCTTTGAGTTTAAAGAGCCTTCAGATAATCCTCTTTTTATTGATATTAGTTCACTTTCACTAGGTCATAATAGTTTCTCAGCTAATTCCTTTGCAAATATACAACGACCCACCTTGTTAGTCTTAGCTAACAATTATGCTTCAGATTTTTCATATTATTTCTATCTAAATCAATATTTGAATAAGACAGTTTTCCTCCCATTCTTGCAAGCTCATCCTTTAAATAAAATTAGCATGGCTAATTTTAGATATTTTGATTGTGGGGATTGTGGAAATTACTGGATTATGGAACATAACTTTGCTAATCGACTTATTAGACTAAATAGTTGTTCAAGTGTATTTCTAAATGACCCTAAAAATTATTTGCACTGCTCACAAGAATCTATCAAGAATAGAACAGGGTACAAAAGCTACTAACAGTTAATCTTATTAGGGTTTATCTTATTCTCAATTATCCATGTAACATTATTTGAATATTTATTTTAATCATTTATTAATATATTTATCATATATAAAATGAATTAATTGGCCACCTAGGTTAGTTATGCCTTTAGTTAAAAGTTTATATTAAATAATTCAAATTATTTTAGGAATAATATCTATTTCATCAGAACAAACTTATAATTAGCTAGTTAATAATTAACCAGAGATGTTTAAGGGTGTGTGTTCAAAAAATACCCACTGAGGCTATAAATTGGTAAAATACCTAAAACATTTGATCTTTGAACTTTTTATATATTCTATTTTATGTGAATTAATTTTATAACCTTTCAAATTTCAAATTCAATTTAATATTTTTATTAAAGTCAATACAAACACAAAATTCATTATATCATTAATTGTAATTTAATAAATCAAATTTGTTTTAAACATTACTTAACTGAGTTTTATTGAAAATATCAGTCATTGCTGTGACGACATTTTTGTTAATTATAAATCAATAATATATCTTGCTAAACTTTACTATTTAAAATATGTTCAATTGGATTTCTATTTTAATGTTATTTAGTCTTTGAAATTCTAACTTTTCTAGTGATTAATAGAGGAGCAAGATCTTATTTTTCACATTTTATATGCTTGTTTATATAAGACCATAAGGTATAAACAAAACCAGGGATGGCCAAAGGCGACCGCTCCCAGGGGGGGTATACCCCTCCCTGGACCAAAAAACTCAACAGACCTAGAACTTGTCCATAGACGTAATGTTAAAGGTTTAAATGTTCCAGGGGGGTATTTTACCAATTTTGCTGCTCCAGGGGGGTATTTTGAAATACCCCCCCTATTGGCCATCCCTGCAAAACTAATATTAATATTCAAATTAAACCCATATTTTATTCAATAATATATTTGATTAAATAATTGTTATTCAAAGAATTATTTCTAAATAAGTTTCACCGTAAAAAGAAAAATGAACAAGTACAATTTAAGAAGTAAATATCATTAGATATATTAACATATTTTTAATATTATATAAAGTTTTTATCAAAGTTTTAATAGCAATTGTCATGCTCAATTTGATGACTGCTATCACACACTCAAAAAGTACAGTTTGCCCAGATGAGAATATAATTTACCCATGCAAATGTAACACAACTGATCCATCAATAAAGTCATACAATATTCTATACAATGAAGTATCAAGGCAATTAAATGTTATGTTTAATCAATTTACTGAATTTATTGACCGAAAGTTTCACTCATTGGAAGAACATAATATTTCCTCGATTATATGCATCGATAATAAAAATAAATATGAATTTGACTCATCTTTTATGTATTTATCAAAGATATTCAAAAGTATCGCTCAAAACGGACCCAAAGAGTTCACTCGATTTGTATTATCTTCTGTTGATATCGAAGATATTGAAGAGAATGTGTTTCATAACTCAACCTTCAAAGAACTGATTAAAATCAATAAATGTGATAACTTAAGAAACATTAGCAAGAACGCTTTCAATGGAACTGCTCGGGTAACTAAGAAAATTGTTATCAAGAACAATCCAAAACTTATTAATAGTACAGTCTTTGAGGCCATCAATCAGTTCACAGCCGTTAAGGAAATAGAAATATTCAATAATGGTTTCACAGAAATCCCATCATGGACATTTAATGAGACCCAAGCTTATTTAACAAGGTTAACAATTAGTGGCGGCTCAATAACTAGTCTTGGTCAATTTGCATTCAATGGTTTGACTAATTTAAGACGACTTACTATTAAAGAAACAAATATTTCATTCATTCCTGACTTTGCCTTTGAGTTTAGAGAGCCTTCAGATAATCCCCTTTTTATTGATCTTAGAAAAAATAAGCTTGGTGATAATTGTTTCTCAGTTCACGCCTTTGCAAATATACGACGACCCACCTTGATAGCTTTGGCTAGTAATTATAAGTTACCAATATCATTTGATAATCCATTTAATGATATAAGATTTTTGAATGAAACTGTTTTCTTGCCATTCTTGCAAGCTCATCCATTGAATAAGATTAGCCTTGCTAATTTTGGTAGTTTTGATTGCTTGAATTGCAATAATTACTGGATTAAAAAATATAACCTTGTTGATAGACTTATAAGACTATGGAATAGTTGTACCATGGCATTTTTAAAAGACCCTAACTATTCTTTGCAGTGCTCTCAAGAATTATTAAAGAGTAAGAGAATTATTAAAGAAGAAGAATTATTAAAGAGGTCCTAATGATCCTATTAGGCATTAGAGCTACTTTTATCATGTTGAATTGACACTAATTATTTTGTTCTTGCCATTTTATTATAATTTGTTGTTTCAATTTATTTTAATAAAACCATTTTAAGAACAATAAAATAATTTCTTTTGATATTAAAATAATTTATTTAAATAAACAATTATTTGGACAAGATCATAATTTAGCTTGATTTAATTTAAAATAAATATGTGTTCATTGATTAATTTAAAAAAATAATTCCGATCACCAAGTTCAATTACATAAACTGGCAATTTGTATTCAAGATTGTATTCAATAGAATCCTTGAAAACCAGACATATATTTATTCTACTAAAAGATTACTTGATCTTGATAACATATCAATGATTAGCAGTGATTGCCAGAAGGAGGAGTCAGGTTTGCCAAACAAACAATATATTATATATACAGGGTGAATAGAAAATGCTTATGCGCTCATAGAGAGGGCACAGATATAAGCATTTTCTGTTCACCCTGTACAAACTTTTAAGCCAAATAAATGGTAATTCTTAGCGCCTAAATTTTTATCCCTTTTTAATGTTTGTATTAGTTTTAAGTTAAAAACTTTTAACCCTATGTGTGTCCTGGTATATGCTTACTAATGCTTATTGAGGATAACTTATCTTGTTATAAACCATATCAACTATTTTATAAACAAAACAAATATAAATATTTATATTAAACTCTAATATTAGTCAAAAAATTACTTATAAATTGATTTCAAATAATTACAATTAAAAAGTTTTCATAAAAAGAAAACAAAATGAACAAGTTCATTCTAAAAGGTAACTAAAAAAATAAACATGATAATAAAAAATGTTTTTATCATATCTTTAACTGATATGATTTTATTACCTAAGTCTTATCAGCAATTATCTTGCTCAACTTGATAACCACATTATCAGCAAGGACAATTTGCCCAAATGAGAGACTAATTTACCCATGCAAATGTCATACAACTGACCCATTTATAAGTTCTGAAGGAAGCCCTACACTGTAGGGCCTACAGAATATTTGACCATTGGTCAGTTAAAAAATATCATCGATAAAAAAAACTATCACATCTGAAGAATACAATTATTCCTCGATATTATGTAATTATAGAATCTATAATTTTGATGAATTGTATAGATTTGGCGCATCTTTTATGTATTTATCAAAAATATTCAAAAATATCGCTAAAATCGGACTCAAAGAGTTCACACGATTTGAATTAAGTTCGGTTGACATCGAAGTTATTGAAGAGAATGTGTTTCATAACTCAACGTTTAAGGAATTGATTGCTATCTATGAATGAATAAACTTAAGAAAAATTAACAAGAATGCATTCACTGTGGCTTCTCTGGTAACAAAGAAAATTGTTATCAAGTACAATCTAAAACTTAAGGACAATTCATTATTCGAAGCATTGAATCTGTTTAAAAAAATATTGTTACTAAGCAATGGTTTTGATGAAATACCATCTTGAGCATTTAACAAGAGCCAAGATTCCTTGTTAAAATTAACTATTTCTGGCCACTCAATAAATATCCTTGGTCAAAGAGCATTCATTGGATTAACCTAATTGAAAAAATAGATACAACTCTTAAAAATAATATTGTTTTGAAGCCTTCAATCATTTAAAAACTGTTAAAGAATTAGATATTATTAATAGTGGTTTAACAGAAATACCACCAAGGACATTCAATAAAAATCAGGCTTCTTTGCAAAAACTAACTACATTAATGGACAATTCAATAAATAATCTTGTCAATTCGCATTGATAATATTTTTAAATGATTTTTATTACAAGCAAACCATTGCATTGTTTACGCATACAATTAAGGTTTAATAAACTTTTAAAAATTATTTTTTAAAATTATTTTTAACAAATAGTTTTACATAATCTTGGTGAAATTCTATATAAATATATACCTTGAACCTAAAACTATTAATGTTTACATTATAATTTAATTTTATTTTATTATATAAAATAAAAATATATATAAGACCTTGATCACTTATTCTGATCACAAGTGCTATTATTAGTGTCACTAATTTGATATCCAATATGACATTGTAGCTTGATTACTCTATCAAGCATCTTATCTTCTTTAATCCAGATGTTTTTACAACTATCACAGTCAAATTTTTTTACACCAAACATGTTGATCTTGTTCAATGGATGAGCTTGTAAGAATGGCAGAAAAACTGTCTTGTTCAAAAAATCAAATGTATCAAGATATTGGTTATGATATATGGGCGGTTTATTTAAATCATGGGGGGTATATGTTTCTTTAAAATTATCATCCAATATGAGCAAGGTAGGCCGACGAATATTAACAAAGGTTTGGGTTGAAAAACTATTATTACCAAGCTTATTCTTTCTCAGATCAATAAAAATGGGATATTTTGAGAACTTTTCGAACTCAAAGGCAAAGTCAGGGATGAAATCAATATTTGTTTTTTTAATAGTAAGTCGTCTTAAATTAGTCAAACCATTGAATGCAAATGGGCCAAGCTTAGTTAAAGAAGGGCCAGTAATAGTCAATTTTCTTAAATAGGTTTGAATTTTATTAAAGGCCCTTGATGGAATTTCTGTAAAACCATTATTAGATATTACTATTTCTTTGACAACTTTTAAATGACTGATGGGTTTAAAATCGTTATTAGAACTGAGTTTTGTATCAAATATTATTAAACTTTCCAAAGAAGATAATCCAGTAAATGCCTCTTGACCAAGAGTCTTTAATGAATCACCTGAAATAGTTAATTTTAACAAAGAATTATGACTATTGTTAAATGCCCAAGATGGTATTTCATCGAAACCATTATTAGATAATTCAATTTCTTTAACGGCTGTCAACTGATTCAATGCTTCAAAGACTGAATTATCTTTAAGTTCTGGATTGAACTGGATAAAAATTTTTTTAGTTACAAGAGCAGTTGCAGAGAAGGCATTCCTATGGATTTTCCTTAAGTTAATACAACCGGAGATTGTAATCAATTCTTCAAACGTTGAGTTATGAAACACATTCTCTTCAATCACTTCAATATCCGGAGAACTGATTATAATATGTTTAAACTCTTTGTTTTTCAATTCATTGATTTCTTCAAAGATTTTTGATAAGTATATGAAGTACTCATTCGTTTCAAAACAACTGATATATAAATTATCCTTGCAAGTACAAGGAAATACTAGATCACTATAAGTACAATTAACGTTTTCCTTTTTCCAAGAGTAGATTCCAGTAGATATCAGTGAATAAAAATTGAATATAAAAATTACTGTAAAATATTAAAATTATAATTAATTTACTTTATAAACAGAATATATATACCTATTAATTTGAGCTTGAACATTATTACTTCTTTTGATTAATAATGGTTTTTAAGACTAATATTTTATATTGAAATACAAATAATTAGTTATATTTTCATTTAAAGTTATTTTAACCCAAATATTAGATTATAAGTAACATAAACTAAATTATCAAGTTATTTATATAACTTGTTTATTAAAATGTGCAAAACATTTACTGATTAAAGTATTTATAAAAAATTATCAGTGAACTTTTTAAAGCACATAATCGCTTTGCGATTAATTTACTTTATTACAAGTAAACAAGATTAATTTATAAATTTTTTTATTTCCTCTAATATAAAAAATATTTTCATTAAAATTAATTGATTTTTTAGAATTGAGATAAAATTATAAAATTATTAAAATGTTTTTGATTCACTATTAAATGCTCTAGTTATAATTTTTTTATTTAAAAAATAAAATTATTAAATAGATCTTTGATTTATAGTTTATTACTCAACTGTAAAAATTACTTAATTGAATTAAATACGCAATTATATTAACAATTTTGTCTATACCTAAATTTGATTAAGATACCTTGGTGGTATCCCATTAAATGGTTCTATTTATTTTCGGAATAAACCTTAAAATTATAAGTAATTGCTTGATATTTAGTATCAGTTATTGATTCAGTTATTTATTTAGTTTCTCTGTTTATACTAAAAACATTTGGTTTAAAAATATCAGTTATGAATCAGTTCTTTGAAAAGTGTTTATGAAATGAAAATTCTGAGCGAATATTAGATTGAATTTTATAAACAATTGAGACATAAATTAATAAAATTCTTAACTCTAATAAACTGTAAAAATATTATTTAATAAAAAATTTATTAAATTAAATAATTTGAAAACAAAAAAGTATTTTTAAAAAAAAGTTCTATAAATAATCAAAATGAGCAAGTTCAATATAAATGGTAACTATATATTAAAAAATAATTTATTGTTTCACTAAAATGTTATAAAACTTTAATTTAAGTCCCAATGATAATTATCATGCTAAATTTGATGAATATCACCACAAATACAATTTGCCCAGATGAAAATCTAATTTTCCCATGTACATGTTTAACGTCTGATGAAAGTGGTGCACAATATTTGACCATAGCTCAATTAAAGAATATCATCGATGAAAGATGTCTCTCTACTAATGAAAAAAATTATCCCTCGATATTATGTAGATTTGTTAATCAAAAAGGCGATGCTCTAGGTGACTCTTATAACTTTAGAGCATCTTTCATGTATTTATCAAAAATATTCAAAAATATCGCTAAAAACGGTCCGAAAGAGTTCACTCGATTTGAGATAACTTCTGATGATATCGAAGAGATTGAAGAGAATGTGTTTCATAACTCAACGTTTAAAGAATTGATTGTAATCACTGGTTGTGTTAATCTAAGAAAAATTAACAAGAATGCCTTCACAGGTACTGATCGGGTAACTGAGAAAATAGTTATCATGGAAAATCCATTACTTAATGATAATTCAGTCTTTGAAGCATTGAATCAGTTCACAGCCGTTAAAGAAATAGAATTATCTAATAATGGTTTTGATGAAATACCATCTTGGGCATTTAACAAAAGCCAAGATTCTTTACGAGAATTAACTATATCTGATAAATCAATAAAGTACATTGGTCAAGAGGCATTTACTGGGTTATCCTCTTTAGAAATATTAATAATATCTGAAACAAGTCTTAATAATACAGTTTTTGAAGCCATCACTCATTTAAATGCGATTAAGGAAATAGTAATGGATCACAATGACCTTAAAGAAATTCCATCAAGGGCGTTTGATAAAAACCTGACATCTTTATTAAAATTAACTATTACTGACAATTCAATAACTAATCTTGGTCAATTTGCATTCAATGGTTTGACTAATTTAAGACGACTTACTATTCATAATACAAAAATTGATTTCATCCCTGACTTTGCCTTTGAGTTTAAAGAACCTTCAGATGACATTCTTTTTATTGATCTGAGAAAAAATAAACTTGGTAATAATAGTTTCTCAACTAAAGCCTTTGCTAATATACGACGACCCACCTTGCTTGTTTTGGCTGATGATTATAATACTTATTATGACCAACAATATAATACCCGTGTTATACTAGTACAATATTTGAAGAAAACCGTTTTCCTTCCTTTCTTGCAAGCTCATCCATTAAATAAGATTAGCTTGGAAAGTTTTAAAATGTTTGATTGTACGAGTTGTGAAAATTACTGGATTAAAGAAAATAACTTATTTGACAGAATTATAAGATTAAAATGCCCTGATGGTAAATATTTCAATCATCCTAGTCACATTTGGCAGTGCTCTCAACAAATAAAATAAAAGTTCAAACTATATAACTAAACTTTATTTATGTATTCTTGATACATTACCAAATGTTCTAGTTAATTTTAAATTTAATTATTATATAGAGCTTTGAATTATAGTTTTATATTAACTTTTTATATGTTTTTATTAATGGTAATAAACTTTATAATACTTAATTTTATAAATTTCCTTGATTTTAAATTACCTAGATTAAAGCTTTTAAACTATAACTTTAATAAACATATCATTGACTAAATACGATAATAACTTATTTTAATATTGAGAGCCAGACCTAAACATCTCCTATTCTTAGAAACCCCATCTATTACTAACACTCAATAAAACTAAAATAAACGTTAACCCCTATTAAACCCCTATTAAACCTAAATCCATTACCCAATTGTAACCTCTTGTAAGTCCTCTCACATCTATACCTCATTCAAGACAAATAAATATTTAAAGTTTAAAACTATTAGAGAAGCTAGTAATAATTTGTCCTTGATGCAATACTGATAATAATATGAATGGTATCCTTGTATTTCGAACATATTTATTATAAGTTTGATAATATATGATCGTGATAAATCATCCTAGATAACTTATCATGTTATTAATACTGCCATGATTTAGACAAAACTAATATAAATATTTAAATTTAACTCTGATTTTAGTCATTATTTAATGAAATATTTGATTAAAAATATCAAATTCAAAGAATTATTTTTATATAAGAAGTTCTATAACACGTAAGGATGAGCAAGTTCAATTTAAAAGGTAATTTATATATTCAATTTTTTTTGATTTATTTATAATAAGTTAAATGATTTTATTATATAAGTTATAATGGCAATTGTCATGCTCAATTTGATGACTGTCATCACCCACTCAACCAGCACAGTTTGCCCAAATGAGAATCTAATATACCCATGCAAATGTGACACAACTGATCTATCTATTAATACATTAATTCCAAGGGATGATTCAGTAACACATATGACAATTAATCAATTGATCAAGATCATTGAACAAACATTAGTCTCTTCTGAAGAACACAATTATTCCTCGATATTATGCAAAAGTGAAAACAATCCTGAATTTGACTCATCTTTTATGTATTTATCAAAAATATTCAAAAGTATGGCTGAAAACGGACCCAAAGAGTTCACTCGATTTGAGTTAACCTCTGATGAAATCAAAGAGATTGAAGAGAATGTGTTTCATAACTCAACGTTTAAGGAATTGATTAAAATCTATAATTGCAATAATTTAAGAAAAATTAACAAGAATGCTTTCACTGGAACAGATCGGGTAACTGAGAATATAGTTATCAAGGACAATCCAAAACCTAATGATAATACGCTTTTTGAAGCCATCAATGATTTCACAGCAGTTAATGAAATAGAATTGAATAACAATGGTTTGACAGAAATACCATCAAGAGCATTTGATAAGACTCAGTCTTCTTTACTAAAACTAACTATATCTGGGGGTTCAATAACTAATCTTGGTCAATTTGCATTCAGTGGTTTGACTAATTTGAGACGACTTACTATTGAAGAAACAAATAATGCTTTTATTCCTGACTTTGCCTTTGAGTTTAAAGAGACCTTAGATTATCCACTCTTTATTGATATTAGAAAAAATAGACTTGGTAATAATAGTTTTTCAGCTCAAGCCTTTGCTAATATACGACGACCTACCATGATAGTTTTGGATGAATATATTAAAATTGATAATAATGATGATATTTTTAATATTAATAATTATAACCAAGGAGAGATGAATATACAATATTTGAATAAAACAGTTTTCCTTCCATTCTTGCAAGCTCATCCATTAAATAAAATTAACATGGTTCATTTTAAAAAGTTTGATTGCATGAGTTGCAAGAATTTTTGGATTAAAGAAAATGATCTAGTTGACAGACTGATAAAATTTAAATGCCCTAATGGTAGCACCTTAAATGATCCTAATAATTTTTTGCAGTGTTCTAAATATCAGAAATAGATTAAATATAGAAATATTATATAACATTCTTGATACATTTATGAAAAATACACATAAAATTATAATATTAACCTATAGTTAATAATTGTTTAATAAATTTATTATTGATATTATAGAACTTAATATTAAAACCTAAATAATGTTCTAATAAATTGTATTACTTTTAGTACCAAAATAAAATGTTAAATACTAATTCATTTTTGAGAATAGTGTAAATTTACCAAGAATGGCAAAAATTTGTCTTTCCAGACTTAATACCTGTCTAGGTAAATTAAATCTTCAATTTACCACACTAAGTTTTTAAAATTCTATAAAAATAAGAACAAACTTATAACATTTTCATACATATTTAAAATAAATATTTTAAAACGCGAGTAATTTTTTTAATTATCAACTAGGTTGCTTCATAACAATTTTCTTTTAAAATGCATTTTACAAAATTATCCAGATTATACAATTTTATTCAAATTATTTCTATAAATAAAATATATTAATAAAATAAAAACAAAACTTTCGTTTTATAAGAAAAGTTTATTGAATTACTGAAATGAAGGATCTGGATCAATTTTCATGATAATAAAGATATTGGAAAAAATTATCAGGGTCATTTAATTATTTCACTTTTGGTCAATTAAGTTTGAATATTCGATCAAGCATATTATCTTCTTTAATCCAGATGTTTTTACAACTTGTGCAGTCGAAACTTTTAATTCCAAACATATTGATATTATTTAATAGATGAGCTTGGAGAAAAGGCTGGAAAATTGTTCTGTTTAAAAATTCTATGCTAAAATCATATTTAAGAAATGGAAGAGAATTATCAGCCAATATTAACAAGGTAGGCCGACGAATATTAGGAAAAGCTTGCTCGGAAAACTATTAGCAGCAAGCTTATTTTTTCTCAGATCAATAAAAGTAGGGAATTTTGAGGGCTCTTTAAACTCAAAGGCAAAGTCAGGGATGAAATCAATATTTGTATCCATAATAATAAGTTAATCAAATTAGTTAAACCACTGAACGCAAATTGGCCAAGACTATTTATTGAACTGCCAGTTATAGTCAATTTATTTAAATAAGTTTGAGTTTCATTAAAGGCCCTTGATGCAATTTCTATAAAACCATTATTAGATAATTCTATTTGTTTTACAGTTTTAAACTGATTGATAGCTTCAAAAGTTGTTTATCATTTAATCTCTTATTTTCCAGGATACTTATTCTCTTAGTAACCAGAGCAGTTTCAGTAAATGTATTCTAGTTAATTTTTTTAGATTAACACAACCAGAGATTGTAATTAATTCTTCAAACGTTGAGTTATGAAATACATTCTCTTCAATCTCTTCGATGTCCAGAATATTGATTACAATTTTTTTAAACATTTTGTTTTCCAATTCATTGATTCCTTCAAAGATTTTTGATAAGTAAATGAAATACTCATCGCTTTCATAACAATGAATATTTCTATTAAATTGGCAAAAGCAAGGAAAGACTAAATCACGATAATCACAATTATAGCTTTCTGGAAATGATCTTAGTTCTCCAAACATTCTTACATCCCTTTGTTTCTCTATACACTCACCAAAAGGATCTGGAAAACATACTTCAGATGTCAAATAATGACAATTTAGTAAAAGAATTGCTATAAATTTATAAAAATATATTTTAATTTCCTTATTTACAATATAATTTAATACCCATTAAGTTGAACTTGTACATTTTAGATGCTTACTGATGAATGTTTTCTATTATTTTCAGCTATATTAATATAAATATAAATACAGAGTGTTGTCGATAAGATCAACCCATTAGTTTAGGAGAAAATGTTAACCATATCGTTGACAATAAAAGTTCTTTTTTAAAGTTATATAATTTCACTTTTTCTTCAATAAGTGATAATTGTGTCAATATTTTTGACACCATTTTATTAAAACACAAAAGAAATGATTCAATGCTTCACTTAATTATTAAAAGCTTTGACTAAAATACAGTTCAATAAAATATTGACCATAAGAGCTACTTTTTATATGTAATACTATAGGTTTGGATAAACTTTTTGGTTTACAATAAACAGCATTTGACGATAAACGCTGACCTTAAGCGTACCTTTTTATTATTACTGTCTATGGCAGTGGGTAATGGTTTTTCTGACTAATTGATCATAATAGACAATTGACCTTATCGGAGGTTGACCTTATTGACAACTATCTGTATTAATTTAAATAAAATCTATCACTTTATTTATACTTAATTAAAATGTGCAAAACTTGCAGGTTCAAAGTTTTAATAAAAATTTTATCTTTTATTTTAAGCATTTTTTTAAAGATTAAAGTCTTTACAAAATTATTTATATTATTATATTTATTTCATTTAAAATAATATCATTTTAATTTTCAATTAACAAAATTGTTAGGATCATCAAGCTCATTTCCAGTGTGTTTAAGCAGGACTATTAAATAGAGAATTGTGCTTGATCCAATAACTTACCATTTCAATCAAAGCCCTAAACTCCAAATATATTAATTCTGTTTTCCTGATTAATCTGCAGAAACTTAAGGAAAACATTTTGATCAAGATAAGTAATGTTTTGATAATTCAAATTGATTAGAGTCTGTCTATAAGTGTGTCTATAAGCGTTGACACCAAAACTAGTCTTAGATATCATTGGGTTGTTATTCAGTGCGATATGAATGAGAAAAAGTGATGAGTCGTTCAGTTCGTTTGAACGCAAAATCCAGAATAGAATTAGTGTCAACAATAAACACTTCTTTCAAATTGACCGAACACTTGAAAACATATTGACCATGCTTCTTTATGCTCTTACATAAGAAAGTAATTATCAATTAAAGAGATAGCCCTCAAATATCATTTATGCAGATTATTTTGAGAAATTCTTACCAATAAATCCAAACAATAAAACCATATTGTCAATAATAGTTATTCGACATATATTGAGCTAAACCTTGATAAATACTTCAGTGGGAATCACTAATAAATTATTATGAACAAGTTTAATTTCCTCAACAGATGCGAATTGATTGATGGCCTCAATCAAACATACTTTATATGAATTTAATGTTGACTTTAGTGTTTTGTATAAAATGTTCGCATTTTTATTGAATATTTTAAACCAAACGAATGTTTTATAGTTTAAAATTATTAACTAAACTTGCATATATCTGGCCGTTCAATAACTAGACTTTTTCAATAATTTTCACTCAATTATTTGACTCATTAGTCAAATAAGAATAAAGTCAATCTCTGTGTCAACAATGAACAATTCTTTCAAACCTTTAAAAGATTATTGACCAAGTTATTTTATACTCTTACTTAAGAAAGTACAAGTTAAATTTTAGCTCATAAAATAGCTCTTATGTATAGTATCTAAGAAAATGCTTCAGTGGTAAACTCTGGTAAATAATTATGAAAAGTTCAATTTCCTCAACATATGTTAATTATTTAATGAATTTCAAGTAATAACTTTATAAAGACCTTGTTAAAATTTGCACAAATTGAGATATTTGCTAATTTTGAATATAATTGAAATTTTATTTAAATTATTTAATATTTTTTAAAATAAAACAAATTTAAACTTTAATTATTCCATATAATATTTATGATCTTGATTACTTTCTCTGATAAAAAGGACATTGGGTGAAATTATCAGGGTCATCCAAGCTTTTTCCATTTGAACAAGTAAGCTTGAGTATTCTATCAAGCATGTTATCTGTCTTAATCCAGATGTTTTTGCAACTATTACAATCAAAATGTTGTATTCCAAACAGATTAATCTTGTTTAGTGGATGGGCTTGAAGGAATGGTTGAAAAACTGTCCTGTTCAAATATTTTATATAAAAATACTTGTAGTCATAAACAGCTCTTTCTATATTATGATATACTTTCATATGAATAAAGGTTTCATGAAAATTATCAGCCAATAGGAGCAAGGTTGACAGGCGAATATTTGCAAAGGCTTGAGCTGAAAAACAATTATCAGCTAGTTTATTTATTCTCAAATCAATGAAAATGGGTTGTTTTGAAGGTTCTTTGAACTCAAAGGCAAAATCAGGAATAAAAGATATATTTGTTTCTTCAATAGTAAGTCGTCTCAAATTAGTCAAACCATTGAATGCAAATTGACCAAGACTAGTTATTGAACGACCAGTTATTGTTAGTTTAGCTAAATTCTTTTGCGTTTCATTGAATGCCCTTGATGGTATTTCAGTAAAACCATTATTAAATATTTCTATTTCATGTACGGCTTTAAACTTATTGATGGCATCAAAAACAGTTTTATCACTTAATCTTTTATTGTCCTTGATAACTATTTTATTGGTTACCAGAGCAGTTTCTGTAAAGGCATTCTTGTTAATTTTCCTCAGATTATCACAATCGGAAATTTCAATCAATTCCTTAAACGTTGAGTTATAAAACACATTCTCTTCGATCTCTTCGATATCCGGAGAACTAATTTTTATTTGTTTAAACTTTTTGTCTTCCAATTCATTGATTCCTTCAAATATTTCTGATAAGTAAATGAAATACTCATCACTTTCCATACAACTGATATATAAATTATCCTTGCAAGTACAAGGAAATACTAAATTACGATAGGTACAATTAGCACTTTCCTCTATTTGTCTTGGTTTTTTCAAAATTGGTTGTTCAACAGTTACTTCTCTAATAGTAACTTCAGTAACTTCATCATTGTCCTCATCATTATCCCTATATTCCAGCAAATATCAAACAATAACAACCGAATAATATTATTGCTGTAATTTAATATAAAATTATTTATACTTTAAAATCATTTTTATAAACTTTCATAAATACCTTTTAAATAAAACTTGTTCATTATTATTTTAGATCTTTTTATAATGAATAATATATTTTTTTTAAAACTAATTAAATAAAATTTTTCTTTTAATTTTATTTAAATCTTTAAATATAATGAATTACTTAATAAATAATATTTTATTTATACTCATTTCAATTGTGCTAAACTTTCATTGATTAAAGAGTTACTATAAGATGATTTGGTTATTTTATTAGCACTTCCTTTATAGATAAAATATACTAATACAAGATAAGATTATAAAATACTATTTAAATTTAATTAAAAACATTTACAATTTGTAAAATTTTTAAGTTCATCAAGCTCATCTTAATTAGAGCATTTAAGCTGGACACTCCTATTAAATAGAGAATTGTGCTTGATACCATATTTTTTGCAAGCATTGCAATCAATTCCTTGAACTCCAAACGTATTAATTCTGTTTTCCTGATTATTCAGCAGAAGCTTAAGTAAAACATTTTGATCAAGATAAGAAATGTTCTTATAATACAAATTGATTAGAATCGGTCTATAAATGTTTTTTTTCAAAAGGTTTTGACATTAAAACTAGTGTACGATATTATTGGGGTGTTATTCAGTGCAATATGAATGAGAAAAAGTGATGAGTAGTTCAGTTTGAACACAAAGTCCGGAAAAATGTCAATCTTTGTGTCAACAATAAACATTTCTTTCAAATTGACCGAACCCTTGAATGAATATTGACCAAGCTTCTATATGCTCTTAGCTAAGAAATTACATGTTCAATTTTAGCCATCAAATATTTCTTATGTAGAGTATCTAGGGAAATTCAAAATAAATAATCTTTCCCTAATAGTCATCCGCCACAGATTTAGTTAAACTATAATTAACTTTTGATATAATGATAATTAAGTGAATATTTTCTTTAAATGTGTTTAAGATATAATATTTTGAGCGCTTATTATATCGAATTTCATAGAATGATTAACAATTGAAGCATGGTCAACAATAAATATTGAAAACAATTATTTATTCTAATTGACATTTTACATAGTTAACATAGCTTAATATACAAGAATATTTTTAATTAATTGTTTACAAATATAAGCAAAAGTATTATATAAATATAAATTATTAAAGAAAAAGTTAATCAACATTTACTCGACACAATTATTATTCAAACCACAACTATATCCATCCCAACAACAGTGAAAGTTTTTATTATAATTGTTTGGACAGCAATGGTTCTCATAATTACAGGAATTACCATTAGATGAACAAACCTCACCCGTAGTCAAGCCATAAGTATCATCTTTGGGAACAACGACAACAGTAAAGTCATCTTCATATAATTGCATATAATATTGAATTGTATATTTCCCATTTTGTATGAGTCCACTATATTTTCTAGAATAACCTCTAAATCCATTACCATATCTGATGACAGCAATAGAATCCAATTCAGTTTTGATACACTCTTGCAAATAACTTTTGACTATTGCTGTATCATTTCCTTTTGCATTATCAAAAAGGTTAGCATCAATATTATCTTTTAAACGGCAATTTTCAATTTCTTCACCAAGATTAGATTCAATAGGTAATACCGAGCCAACTAAAAGATTCCTTTTATGTTTGTGATGATAATACCATGAATTTCGATCATTGTACCAAATAGCATGTTCATTATTACCAATTGTATCATTATTCCAACTAGCCACAACCCAGTATCGCCAGTCATATTTACTAGATAGTAAATCTACCAACTTATCCGAAAATTGTTCGTGGCTCATTCCCTCATTTTCTCTTAAAAATGTTTCAACTTCTTTTTTGGCTTGATGAAAAAAAGATCTCTTTATCTCTTTATTAGATAAATTTAACCCTATCTTGATATTTCTTAGGATTCTTTTAAACTTTATATTATCACCATTTGTTCCATTCAATGTCTGATAAATTATGTCTTCATTATATCCATCATGAATGCCCAAGCACATTGAATGAAGAAATATTGCATTAGATAGTAATGCAGTGATTTGATTGGACCAGGAGCCAAAGTTATTTATGTCAGAACCTTCAGTGATAACTGTCTGTAGAGGCAAATGGGTTTCAGCGTTGACCTCCCTATCCATCCATTGCACGAATTTCATCATTTTATTTCCAAAACATTCGTGTCTAAAGTCATTTCTAGTTCTTTCATTTGGATTTGTTGTGAAGCCTTTGTAAGCGTTTTTCAAATTAATTATTTCTTCCACTTTATTCTTGTAATTATTGATAATATAAGAAGTTTCAATTTTAGCAAGCACTTCCTTTATTTGTTCATCTATTCTATCCATTTTATTATTCATGTCACTGAATCTTTCCAATACAATACTTAATTCAGTTTTTACCTGAAAATAATATTTCAAAAATTAAAATAATTTAGAAAAAACTCTATTATATAATTAATATTATGAAAGAAAATCAAATTAGAATTAAAATTAAATAACAAGGGATATTACCTGCATAGAAAGTAAACCAGATATTAGTGTTGCAATTGAGCCCGCATAAGGAATAGCTTTGCCCAGAGCATCAATAGATGATATTGCTGTTACCAGAGTCATTTGCTGTGCATGTTTGTTTGCATTGACACCGACAGCCGTCCATTTATCAATTCCTTCTATTATGGGTTTAATATTAAAAGAATTTTCTTCAGATAAAACATTATTAAAAGAGAAAATTATAAAAAATATTATAATGGAATTAATTAACTTTGAACTCATTTTTAATAACATAAAAGTTTAATTCAAACACTAAATCAAATGTTCTTTCAATTCATGCGTTACTCTATTTTATATACTCTAACTTTATTTATTCAATTTGTTTTTACTATTTATAAACTTTAAACTTATTATTCATTTCACTCAAAATAATAATACCATTTAGTCGTACACAATGTATTTATTATAAACAATTTTGCTAGTTCATTTTGTACTTTGAACCTCCCGTTTCAGAATTTTCTGTATCACATAATCTAATGCATAAGTCGTAGTCTCTATTTTACTATTGTGTGCACACATATCTCTAAATTGTGCTTGTATCTAAATTTGTTCTTGCTTAATAAAATTACTTTTGACTACCACTTTATGGTCTACAATAGTAGATGTTACAAGGTGGGAATTAATATTCTTAGTGTCTTTTGTATATCTAATAAATAGTATAAATTATAAATTTTAGATATACTAGATTCAAAATTGTTTACAAGTCTTAATCATGTTTCACTGCAAATTGAGTTGCCTTTTAAAATATTCCCCCTTGGATCTGCTATCTAACCATTTCTGCTCTTGATACATGCTTGATACATGCTTTTATATCTTATTCAAAACAATCAAGTCCTTGAACCATAGACTTATTTATGATTTTTATACAAAAATAATCTGATCATGATATGTTATCTTAAATATCTCCTAATTAATACATTGTATATTCTAAAAGAAACAACTATTTTTCAAAACAAAGCTAACAATTAGTGGCCCATAAATAACTAAACTTGGTCAATTTGTATTCAATGGTTTAACTAATTTAAGACGACTTAATAATAAAGAAATTAAAATTTCTTTTATTCCTGATTTTGACTTTGAGTTTAAAGAACCCTTAGATAATCCCCTTTTTATTGACCTTGGTAACCATAAGCTTGGTGATTTGTTGTTTTGAAAAAAATGGCTTCTCACTAGTCACTAATCAACTCAGACCTTTGCAAAAATAAGATGACCCACCTCGCTAAATTTGCCAAGCAATTATAAATTACCAATGTCCTAGGATAATCCATATAACGATATTCGATTTTTGATTGATACGGTTTTTCTACCATTCTTGCAAGCTTATCCATTGATTACAATTAGCTTGGCTAATTTTTGTAGTTTTGATTGTTTGAGTTGTAAAAATTACTTGATTAAAGAACATAACCTTGTTGATAGTCTAATTATTAAACTCTGATAAGAATATGGAGTAGTTGCACCATGACCTTTCTAAAAGGTCCTAATTATTCACTGGAGTGCTCTCAAGGTTTTTTGAAGATTAAGACAGGTTCTACTATTAGACATTAGTTATTTTTTCTATGTTGGCTCTAAACAGTTTGTTCTTGCTATTTTATTATAATTTGTTTTTACCATTAATTAAAATTTATATGTTTAAGTAGTAAATTAGAACATTTTTGCTTATATTCTTGAATTTGATTCTTTGTTTATTACAATAAATTCTATTCCATTTACAATTCACACAAAAGAATAGAATTTATTGTAATAAACAAAGTTTCAAATTCAAGAATTTAAGCAAAATGTGCTAATTAATTTTACCTTACACTCTTCTCAAGCGACTGACTCTAAGTCCGAACTAAGCAAAACAAGTAATTTGTAGATTTTAAACTAATTACTTCATAATGACCTTGTTAAAATTGGCACTAAAAAGTTATTTACTTATTTTGAATATAATTGAAATTTTATTAAAATTATTTATTTAATTAATTATAAATATATTTAAATAAAATGAAGTAAACCTTTTAAATAATGAAAGTAATATTTATTGTATTATTGTAACAAATGATCTGGATCACTTTCTCTGATAAGGACCTTGAGAGAAATTATTAGGGTCATCTAAGCTTTTTCCATTTGAACATGTAAGTTTGAGAATTCTATCAAACATGTTATCTGCTTTAATCCAGATGTTTTTGAAGCTATTACAATCAAAATGTTGTATTCCAAACATATTAATCTTGTTTAGAGGATGAGCTTGAAGGAATGGTTGAAAAACTGTCCTGTTCAAATATTGAATGTTAAAATATTGGTAGTCATTTACAACTTTACTAAAACCCCTCCCATTTCTATTATAATCTTCAAAATGGCTAAACTTTCGATGATAATTATCAGCCAATATGAGCAAGGTAGGCCGACGAATATTGGCAAAGGCTTGAGCTGAAAAACTATTATTACCAAGTTTATTTTTTCTCAAATCAATAAAAATGGGATATTTTGAGAGCTTTTTAAACTCAAAGGCAAAGTCAGGAATAAAATCAATATTTGTTTCTTCAATAGTAAGTCGTCTTAAATTAGTCAAACCATTGAATGAAAATTGACCAAGACTAGTTATTGAACGCCCAGTTATTGTTAGTTTTGTCAAATAACTTTGCTCTTCATTGAATGCCCTTGATGGTATTTTAGTAAAACCATTATTAAAAATTTCTATTTCTTTAACGGCTTTAAACTTATTGATGGCATCAAAAACAGTTTTATCACTTAATCATTTATTGTCCTTGATAACTATTTTATTGGTTACCAGAGCAGTTTCTGTAAAGGCATTCTTGTTAATTTTCCTTAGATTATCACAATCAGAAATTTCAATCAATTCTTCAAACGTTGAGTTATGAAACACATTCTCTTCAATCCCTTCGATATCAGGATAACTAATTTTTATTTGTTTAAACTCTTTATTTTTCAATTCATTAATACTTTCAAATATTTTTGTTAAATATATGAAATACTCATCGATTTCCAAACAATTGATATATAAATTATCCTTGCAAGTACAAGGAAATACTAAATCACGATAGGTACAATTAAGGCTTTCCTGTAATTTCCTTGGGATTCTCAAATATTGTTCCGCTTCAGTCACCACTTCTGCATTATCTGAACAGTCTCCATATCCCGGTAAACACATACCATATGTTAAATAATAACAACTTAATAATATTATTGCTGTAAATTATTATAAAATTATTTATATAAATAATAACTCCTCTCTTATGAAAAGGCAGATGTAATGGAAATCTGTTCATAACACATACCGGGATATTCATAAAATTCTATCGATAATAGTTAACATTAAAAGATATATCGATTCATACATTTTATCAATTTATGTTCATAAAACACAGTTATTCACAACCGACGAGTTCATAACAGAGGTGTTATACTGTATTTAAATTATTATAATTATTATAAACATTTATACATACCTTCTAAATAAAACTTGTTCATTATTATTTTAGATCTCTTTAAATGAATAATTTATTTTCATAAAATTTTGCATACAATTAAAAACTATGTTTTCTTTTATTTTTAACCAAAACTCAAATATTATGAATTGCTTAATAATTAATATCACTTTATTTATACTCATTTTAATTGGTCAAAGTTTTACTAAAAGATAATTCAGTGATTTTATAAACACTTCCTTTAGTGATCTAGATAATACATATTTCTACAAAATCATTATTAATGTTAATCAGGGATGTCAAAAGAACGAGGTCCAGGGGGGGTAAAAAGGGGGGGGGGGTATTTTGAAAATGACCCAAAATTGCTTAAAAACACACAAAACATCAATTTTAAGGCTTTTTCTGCATTATGTGATTTTATTTAGTAATATTTTAACGCATTATATCAAAATTAATGCAAAAAACTAAGAAATTTTGGCAAAAATGGCAATTTTGTAAAATTTTCAAAATTTTTGAGGACCAAAATTTGAGCGTAAAAGCATGATTTTTGACGATTTTATGC
>JAQFZM010000645.1:0-27665 GCA_034695785.1 Galumna obvia
AGCTAGATAATTTAAATATTTTTCACTTTCATAAAATATCAGCAAAACCATAGTTGGGGTTTAAAAATAATTTGATTCTCTTAAATATTAAAGGCAATACAAGCTAAAATCACCCGACACGTAAAAACGCCATCACTATATAAAAAAGTTGAAACACTATTTTTATAATTTGCACTCAAAAATGTGAAATAACTTAAATTTGGTTTAGTTTAGACAACACTAGGTTTTATCGGAATTGCTCTAAAAAATGAAGCAAGGATAAACACATTTGCAAATTTTGGTTACATTTCTCTTAAATATTTCCATTAATAATAAATAATCAATGATTTTCGACTATATGAGCTTGGTGTCATCAACTTTTAGATTTCCTAACCTACATTATAAGTTGATAGCAGCAAGCTAATGGTAGCAAGCTGATATTCAAGTGTATTATATGAGTCATGACATTAATATAAATTTCATCATTAATGTTGATGTCATCCACTTTTCTATGGAATTAGATTTTGGTCTTAAATTTACATTTTCCTATCCTTAAGTTAAATTTAGCAAGGTTAATTGTTAAATTACCTGAACTTAAGTGGTATTATATCTATTTATAAATTTTTCTTAAAGCAATTCAAATAGTTTTAAGTATTCAATAAATTTAAATATTTGTTTGAAATACCGAATGAATTGACTTTTATTCGATTTTTGAAATCTATATTATTATTAAAAATAACTTTTTTTATAATAAAATGAAATAAAATTTAGATAATTCGATGTCAGTTCGGGATCGACGCTATCAGACAACAAATCTAAGCGATCAAAGTTTCCTTCGTTTTGGCAGAAATTCTAATAGAAATAATAAACGACCGAAAGATAATTATGACTTAAACGACACTTCATTTTTGCGTTTCGGCAGAAATCAAATTCAAAGATAAGTGTCTTTTGAGTCAAATATTTGTCACTTCATTATTAGAGAAACATTTAATTAAATCAAACAAATTGTTGTAAAATAATATTTTATTTGAATGTAATTTAAATACAAATAAGTAATGAATTAAATGTTTTCAAAGTTTAGAAAATAATGGAATTTATGTTAAATTCGTATAAATTATTGGAAAATAAGATAATTTTATGCATTTAATGTTTTATCGATGAAAATATCGTTTTAATGATTAAATTTATAATTATTTCCCAATTTTTGAGTTATAACTTAAACGATATAAAACAGATTCAATGAAAACATTTGATACTAATTTCGGGGTCTTTTCTGCATTTGTCGACTCCGATAAATATCGAATTGTGGCGGAACTAAATTAGAGTCATCGCCCTCTTGGTCATCTTCTTCCTCATTCAGTAGTCTTTTACTGGTGTTAGAGTTGTTTTCTGATGCATCCATAGCTATATTGAAAAACTTACGGCCCTCCTGAGGAAGAAGACCCTCAGGTCTGGGCGTTGAGTCGAGTGTAGAAAACTTTGTGCGAATTAAATTCATTAAGTCGTCGATCGATACAAACGGACCCCTAAAACACGACGGATGAGGCAATTGTGCCAAAAGTGTTACCACTGCCGGCGGCGGCGGAAACACTCCTCCGGGAATCAGATTTCCGACTGAAAACAAAATATCATAAAATGTATTAATAAAAAAGAAAAGGAAAATATTTACTCGGATTTTGTTTTGGTTTGAAGGGAACCATTTGAGAGAAGTCAGGCTTAGGAAAAGTGGTCAGACTATGAGGTATTCCCGACGAAACTACATTAGCGACCGCCGGAGCGAACGGATTGTTTTGGTGTTGTTTAACGATATAACCGATTGACTTAAGTTCGGTTTGAGAGGAGGGCAAAAGATTCTGGAATTTGTAGCGATCGACGAGCCATGCAGTCTCTGAGGTCTGTTTATTGAAGCGCTCGATCGCCAGCGCTCTTCTCTTTTCTACTTTTATAACACTCGAAAGGTCTCCGATATGACACTCAAACTCTAAAAACTTATTCCAAATTTCTCTGTTTATAAAAAATTAATTTTTAAATTGAATTTCAAAATATTTTATTAAAAATTTCATCAGAAAAGAGAAAAATTGAGCCAAAACTTAAAGGAAATGTCAATTAAATATTGATTGTTAGACACGTTTACAGATATATATTTTTTAGTTGAGATCATCTAAAGATCGCAGTTTTACTGAAGATTTTATAGAATTTTGTGGAAAACAATAATTTATTTAATAGAATAAACTAGCTTAATTCTTTATAGGTACACTTCTTATTTACTAACTGTTAATACAATACAAAACGTTAACTATTAAATAGTATTATCTAGGGCAATTGATCCTAATAGTAACATGATACATTTTTATTGTTTCAAATTAAAGATATATTAATTATTAAAATGGCCACAAATTATAGGAAAACCTAAGATTTAATTTGAATGACTATTCACTGATCAGATATTAAAGGAGTTATTATTATTCATAAGTTTATTCCAAAAGAAAACATATTTATATGAAACAAATATTAATAAACATTTGATTGAATTGTGTTTTTCAAAAGATTTGTTACGCTTTTGTTATATTATTTTCGTTAAATATATAAGAATTAAATAAAGTTTTTCTTAAATAAGAAATGTTTGGAATTATAGTCTAACAGAAAAAAGAGAGAAATGTTAACATAATATGTTATATTGGAAATAAAAATCAGTTGTAATGCGATTAAAGAGTCAGACATTATCTCAGAGATATCCTTAAGAATTGTTTAAATGAGATTCATTTGGGCTTAACTTTTCTTCTTTTTATTAAGAAATGTTTAAATTAAATATTAAACAACTTTTTGTAATCAAAATATAAGAAACATTTTAGACTTACAAAGATTTTTCTGCGGGAAGTGTTCCGGTAGTCAATACTCTTTCGAATAGAACTCTAATATTGTTTTCTTCATTTAAATGACTTAAATAATCGATGTATGAAAGTATGAAATCAGGTGAGTGTCCGAACTTCTTGAGTCCCAATTCGAAGATCTTTGAGGTTACGTTTGGATCCTTAATATAAAAAAGTTATAATAAATAGTTTTTATGAAAAAACAAATAAAAGACAAACTTTGCTGCAGTAATATTCCATTAGAGCCGCGGCGGTATAGACTTCATGTCCGCAACGGATATCTTCTCGAGCTCTTTTGAAAACAGTTCTGGCGGTTGCGATGCTTTCTGTGCGTCGCCTAAACTTCATATATTGAATATAAACCAGAGTTGGATCGAAACCTTGAGTTTGAATTTCTAATAGTTTTTCATATATTTTGATCGCCTCTTCCTTTCGATTTCGAGACTAAAAATGGATACCAAAAACTTTACAGATATTCAAAGCAAAAGTCGAACCTCTTCGAAGTCAGCGTAAGCAAAGTTTATGAGTGTATTTGTGGTAAGTAATGAAGTGGTGGCCCTTTCATATATAGAAGAAACGTCATCCTGAAGTGATTTGTGTGCATTCATATCTCCCTTTTCGGCCATCATTTTACTCTTTTCATCCAAATAAGAGGCGTATTCATACCAGACATCCGGGTGATGACCCAAACAAAGAATGCATTGTTCGTAAGCGAATACAACTATCGATTAAATATTGATGTAATTAATAAAAATCAATGAAATTCAATTCAAACCTCTTTTAATGACTATAGAAATATCTTCTGTTTTCAAGGGATTACTTTTTTCCCATTGGATGTATTTTCTCCAGAGTTCGACCTGTTTTACTTCATCTGCAGTTGTTTGTGGCGGAATGGCCGGTGCCGTCCGATTGAGACCTCGAGTAACGGCTTCAAACTCTTTGGCTACTCGTCGAGCGTTCATATAATCTTTGGAGCGGTCGGCGATCATCTTCTCCGCAATCATTTGATTAATACTCTAAACACCACATTAAAAGAGAAATGAGAATAAAATAGAAGAGGTTTAGTCCTAAAGACCTGTTCATAAGTAATGTAATCCTTCCAAAAGGCTTCAATACTTGTCATCGGATTAATGACTCCTCTCTGATAAACGCGTCGAACGGCAGTTATTTTCTGATTTTCGGCATAACTACCGACTGCCTCAACATTTTTGAGAAACTGGACGTAATCGTTCCATATTGGGTACGACTGAATGTCAATACCAATCTTATCAAGAGCAAAATCATAGGCCTGAGCCATCTTTTCACGGAAATTCGAAAACGAATTTTTGGTTTCCTTTTATTAAATTTAAAAAAAACAATAAAAATGTGTGAAAACACTCGGGATTTGGACTCACTTTAATATAACTCAAATAACATCTCCAGAGATCAATATTGAGAACTTTGATGAGACAGCGCTGAAAGAGCTATAAAAGCAGATGAGAACAAGACTTATAACACTCAAAAAACAATTGCATTTGTAATACCTTTTCTACTTTATCGTAATTTCGAGATTTCATCTGTCAATCAAATAAATTAAACATTACTTTAATTTTGACATTTGTTTACATTTGTTAGGAATTAAGTCAAAGGAATTATTTTTTCAATCATTTCTCTTATTTTAAATAAATTTGAGATTTCAGATACAATTGATATCTTCGGAGTCATTGTTAGTTAAATTAGTTGTTCACCACTTCTTTACTTTCAAATTCCAACAAATTCTGATCTAAATCTCTATTTTTGATATTCTTTTTGTTTTGAAGTTAATTATTGTGTCTTTGGATTAATTAGACAAAAGTGTTCCATCAAATTAAGAATTCAATTATTTTTTTTCGGTTCAGATCTAAGATTAATTCAATAAATCATTGAATCGTTTAATTATTTGATCACAACTGAGAATGACTTCAAAGAACTTCATTTGGACTCAAATTAATTACCCAATAATGAGTTATTTGTTAATCCCGTTTGACATACATTTCTATTAATGGTTTTCATTACTTAAATTTTTTTAATACTATAATTTAGATAAAAATGACAAATATATTCAAAAATTTACAAATAGGGAGTCTGTAAAAATTGGAGCACAAGTTTCTCCATTAAAATGCAAATTAAAAGTAATCAAAAGAATTAGTTAAACAAAAAAAATGCTCTAAAATCTAAATTTTGTAAATATATAAATATTAATCGATTAATAATATCTGAAACTCAATATTACTTTTAATTGATTATATGATTCTCATTATAAATGATAATTAAACTGAAAATATCTTAATTGACTTCAAAAGAGTTATTGAATACCAATTTAATTGCTTTTTGAGTGACTGGTATTTCTCCCCACTTCTCATATGATTGATGTCTACAATAGAGCACAAGTGGTCGACACCTAAACCATACATTTACATCTCAATGATTAAAACATTTATTCAAATATCGTATCTAAAAGTAATTCAGATGAAAACCTCATTCAAGTCGACACTTATTATCATAACTATTGAGTAAAACAGAAAAAAACTCAATTAGTTTATTGAACTACAAATCCATTAATTAATTAAATTAAATTAATTACATTTTTAGAAAACTAATAAACCGTTAAATAAATTTATTTTTGACTCCAAAATTTCATTTATTAATACAAACCACAAAATTAATAATTTTTAATGAAATGTAAATTTAATATAATTATAGAAAATGTTTTGACATTTTTGATCAAAAAACCAAATAATTGAATCACTAAATAAAGTCTGCTTTTATTCAAAATAATTACTCAATTGATAGACATTTCGTGACATCCCTTTCCACTGATCCTAAATGAGAGCAAAAACATATTCCTGGATAAAGATAATAGTCAAGTAAAGAATCAATTTTGGGAAAGAATGTATAGACGTTAGACTCCTTTTGTGTTCCCATTGTATTTGCCTTTAATCCCTGGTAACCCCTTTAATCCTATATCTTGTTTTGATTGAATTTTTAATTGAAATAGTTTTGGGAGAATTCGTCCCAAATTTAGTTCCGGTTTTTACTAAAAAATTCAAAAAATTGATAATTTATAGCTTTGATTTAATTTAAGGCTTAAGTAATGTCTTCTGAATGACCTCTAATCAGAATAACAGCCAAAAGTGAATATAACGGACATAACGAGAGATAGCCTTATATAGCCTTATATAGTGATTTAGATCTGTTGACTCCCACTCTTCGCGTTTCGGTTGCAAACAAACAAATCACTCATTAAAAACTCGTATTACAATCGATTCAACAGAATATTCTCAAATTCTAACAGAAAAGAACGCAACAAATGAACAATAATTGGGTTATTTGAGACAATTATGGAACTAATCTTTGATAACTAAATCGCAGACATCAAAAGAAATGCATAAAACACTAATTGTAACCAATTATGTGTTAATTGAAAAATTAATAAAAAGATTTTCATTTAAACTAAATTAATTAAAAACAATTAATCACTAAAAGTCTTCATAATTAGAATTAAACCCTTTTTAGAGTCAGTTATAACCATAACTTTCTCTAATTATCTGAATTAACCGTTTGTTGATAATTACTTTTATTAGAAAAAACACAAACAAAAGATTAACTTAATATTGATTTTATGTCTAACCTTTTGGGAAACACTTAAAAATTATATTTTATTTTAAGAATTATGAATAAATTGTTTACTCATTTAATATACCTCTGAATTATAACCTATAAGTGAATAACAAATCTATGAATTTATTATTAAAAGAATACATAAACAACAAAATGATCGCAATTTTATAAAAACCAAAAAAAACAAAATAATTGTCCAAAAAAGGGAAAAATCGCAGCGCAAGGGCTCAACTCATTTGAATGTTGGGTTCATTATTTTGAAAAAATCAATTTATTTTGATAGATATAAACAGAAAGAGAACCCATTAATTGTTGGTTGTGTTTGTGTTTAAACAGTTGTCTCGAAAAATGAGATGAAACTTGAAATGAGACCAGACTTTAATGAAATATCAATTGATTTATAACACATTTTAAACAAATATTCAATTAATTTATTAAAAGTTTTCATTTTATAAAAATTAGACTCTTTTTTGAAACAAAGCGAGCGGTGATTTGGGGTAAAGAATAGAAGAGAACTGAATGATTAAGATTACAATAGATTACAATAGACTACTAGACCTCATTTTCAATGTATATCTTCCAAAATCTGCCGGAATTCGGAAATTGAGTGACCAGTCGTTCGTAGAAATCGCGCGAATCCTCTATTCGTTTGCCCTGAAGTCAGTTATTATTCAATCGTTTAATAAAAGAATTTATTTATGTCTCAAAACATATGTAATGCAAGGATTTAATACCTGAACGTCTTTTATGAGGACATTCCAGGCCTCGATATCATACGGATTGTCCTGAAGTCTAAGGTCTGCCTTAACAGCTCTTTCGGTGACATTCTTTGTGTTGTGTCCGATGGGATACGGATTTTGATTTGTATTACTATTCGTTATATTATTGTTTGCATTCATTTCAGTTGTTTTACGACTATTTGTCGGAGAGTTTTGGTTCGCGTTTTGTCCTAAATTTCGTTCCGAATGCGTCCGGTTTTGGTTTTGACCCGAATATGCGTTCGGACTGTAATTATGTCCAACATTTGAACCAAACTTTCCCGAAGAATGAGAAGAGTTCTAAACAATTGATACAATTATATCACTTTTGAGTCAGAGTTTACACAAAATCAATTCAAAATCAATACTTACGGCAAACATCTCTTCCTCTTAACCACTGAATCAATGCTTTTGATTGAAAATGAATTAATGGATAAATAACTGTAAACAGAATTAAGTACTAATTGTTTTAAATTTAAAGTCAATTAAAAAAATTAAAACTTAAACCAATTTTAACGAAAATCTTTGAAATCAATACAAATGTCCTTCAATTCAACACTTTTAGGGGTTTTCTCTTAAATACAGACAAAAAATTAACTCTAAAACCACTCATTAGAGGAGCCATTAATAGCAATAAAGGCTCTAATTTCAAAATTTTAGAGTAATTCACCTTGCTCATCATCCACTCATTTATCAGTAGGAAGATTCCAATGTAAAGAAAAAAATGTTCAAGTGCACTTTTTATTAGAAATGATTTAAACGTTTGACAATTTATATCTTTAAAAAAATGAGTAAAATCTAATTAATTGAAAACTAATGAATCACTTCTTATGATTTAATGTATAAAATTTAAATACAATAGAAATAATTGAAAACATTTTATTTTATTACTGTTTTCAGTGAATAATGAATTAAAATCGGGTTTTAATCAAATAAAGCCTTCATTTTCTTTTAGAGGATTTTTTCTGATTATTCTTTTTAGAGTTGTTTCCATATTTGTCTTCAAGACTTGAGATAATATTATCGAAATTATTCTTATTATTCTTACGAATAGCCAAAACCAGATCATTGTCTTCACTTTTCATTTTCTTTGACTCTTTTTCAGCCAATTTTGCCTCTTTAACGGCTCTTTTAGCCCTCTTTTCTCGTTTATTGTTGGCTTCTTTCGTAAATTTTTCAAATTCTTCGACTTCTTGATTGTCAATCATTTCTTGAATCAATTCTCGAGTTCTGATTTCGTCGAAACCAATGAGACACTGACTAATTGAGTCCATATCGCCTTCAAATCTGTTATAATATGTCTTCAAATCGTTCTTCTCGTCTTCAGATCCCATATATTTCTTGAGGAAAGTCTCGATATCTTTAACAGTGATTTTAGGGAAGAGTACTCTCCAGTACTCATCCCAATCAGCCTTTGATTCAAATGAGTCTTCACTCGAAATAATACCGGTTTCGTCATAAGTCTCGCGAAGAGTTTTATCGCTCAAAATGTAGTGAACTTTACTCAATGTCTGAAAAGCTCTTTTGGCGGTCTCTTTGTCGTTGTCGTTGGCTCTGTCCGGATGTACTTTCAGTGATTGTTTTCGATATCCTTTCTTTATCTCATTGTCTTTTGACTCTTTCTCTACTCCTAACACTTCATATAAGTCATCGGTTCCGAAGTATTGCTTACAATCGTCTAAAAGTCCCATCGCTTTAAACAAATAATTAAAATTCAAAATATAATTAAAAATAAATTATGATTTTGAGCTTAAATTATCTCAAATTTGTCACAAATAAATGTTTAGCGCGAAATAAACCGAAATTAAAAGACGGTCCCGTTTTAAAGAAAATCCTAAACAAATAATAACCTTGCTTAAACACCAATTATACCATTTGATAATAATTTTCTTAGCAACATAAGACTGTTTTATTAATTTTAAATAATTTAAATTATTATAAATTTATCTAGAGTCTTGCAGTGACATTGTATAGTGTGATTTACAACTTAAATATTACAAAGCTTTTTCATATCTGGTAAACTTGTAGGTAGATAAAATTTATTTTGATGTGATTTGGAATTTTTCGTTTATCTTTTATAGTTACAAATAATTTGCTTAATTTTTGAATAAAACTCATATTTAATTTTATTAAAATAGTAATAATTATTAATAAATTAAATATTTGCATCATAATTATTTGGAAGTTATTTAAAAATCAAAAATGATTTTAAAATTATTAAGTATGTAATATATAGAAATGTTTGAAAATACGGTATTAGGCTTTTGCTTTCAAGCATTACGTGAATAGAGTTTGTGTTGGATTGAATTGGATTGAAGTGAGTGTCAGGTATTGAAACAATTGACGTCAAACCTGTTGTGCCTTCACTTCAGTCGAAAACTTCATTTAATTTAATGCAACTGTTTTTTGATATAACTTTTAATTTTGATTTCACTCTTTTTTTGTTTGTGTTATTTAATCTGATATTCGTTACAATATTTTCAAATCAAAGTTCAAAATATTATTGAAAACTATAAAAATATTTTGACTCTAAGCTATGAAAAGTGTGCTCACATTGAAAGGTAAGTTTACTTATTTTGTAGGTTTACCTCATTTTTGCTTAAAATATATTTTAAGAGTTATTTGAATCAATGTTTGACTAAATCATTGATTTATTGTCTTAATGTGGGACTCAATTGAAGGATTCATTCAATGTTTTCAAAATATTTTCTCTGAGTTTTTACCTAAAAAAGTGTGGAAACAAAAGCCAACAAAAGTTTTTGTCAAACAATACAAAAGTAGTGTAATTGAGACCTGAGTTCAACAAAAGTGATAATTAGATGTGAGGACAGTCTATAGACCCAAAGTGTAGGTGTTTTGTAAAAGTTATGCAACATTTAAACTGGAAAACCAGTTCCATGACTACTGTTTCATTGAATTTATGTCTTTATGGGTTCGCCATTAGAACCGATCGAAGAGATTCTTAAAATTCATTTTTCAAACTCAAAGTCAAAGGCCTTTCAAGTCTTCATTAAAAAATAAATTAGTTTCGACTCAACTCTAAACTTATTTTATATAAATTTATTCAATGATAGCATCCATTGACTCGTAATCACTACTCAATTGTCACAAACTTTTTTAAAAACGAGACACAAATGATTTCCTCTTCTCTTCTCTTCAAATATGTTTTGAAAACGTTTTTACGCCTAAAAACTCTTATTTATAATTTGAAAGAGAAATAAATCCTCGAAATATTATGGATTTCATTTCATCTCATTTTAGTTTTGTTTAGTTTATGGTTTGGAAAATGCGTTCATTTATTCGTTTAATTCAATTGTGTTTTGAGGCGTGACTTCTAATAACTTTTGTTATAAAATATCAAAAGTTTCATAACTTTTCAATCCTTGAGTCGATTTTGAATTAATGTTAAATTAGACAAAAACTCAAATATTTTATTGGTTTTAATAAATGTTAAAAATGACATTATTTTTAAACATTTATCTCAACAACAAAAAAATGTTTGAATTGCACTTCAATCGAGTCTTTTTTAATGAAAACTCATTTAAAGATAATAAGAGGTTAAGTTAATGGTGTGGTCATACCCATACCATACACATTCCCATACCTACCGCCTCTAACATTATAAAAACCATCAAAAGTTATAAATCGAAATATTTATCCTAAAATCCTGTTTATAGAAAGAGTCAAACCATTAAAGTTATTAAAGTTATCAAAAAGTTTTTATCGTTTCTTCAATTTGTCTAAAATGATGCCTCGTTTTAGTTCATAAGCAAAAGTTAATCGACACTTCACTCCATTTCCTATTTATTTTTGTAAGAATTCTTTTATTTATTTTTTGTCAATAAATTGCATTTTTAATGTGCTTTAAATATAAAACAAAAATATTGCTTTTCTTTATTGAATCGTTTGTCAATCGGTTTATATTCATAATGAGTCCAAAGACTCATTTGTTCCGCTAGTGATCACTCATATCGACAAATGCTTTGCTTTAATTATTTTCTTTGGATTAACACTAAATGTTATTCACTTCCTTATAAATATTGTAGTCTGGAGTCTTACCAAGTTTATTCTATTAATATTTTTTATGAAGCAAAAATCTTTTCAAAAATGAACTTGTTGCTATCTTGTTGCTATCTTCAACTAAAAGAAAATTTGTTCAGAACTTCAAAACTAAAACTATTTTTAAAATGAGTGAAAGTTTTTTGTTGACTTTTTTTTAATGTTTGGTTAAGTTTTTATTTAAAAAATATCTAAACTAAAAACGAAACTTATCTTAACTGAGAAATGATTGGTTTGTAATATAATAAGAATTTGTTGAGAGGTTTTAATTACGAAATATTAAAGGATTTATAAGTTATAACCTAAATGTCACTCAAATATAATAAAATGGAATTCATTTTTATTAAAAGTGTAAATGAATTGAGAAAAATAAGTCGACTGTCGGTAAACGAAAATATCCGTCAAAACTGTTTACTGAGTAATAAATTGTCACAAATTAGTCTTTTGATATATTCTTATCAGTGGAGTCATAGTAATAAAGATAATTTTGTTAATATCGTTGACAGAATGAGAGTCATTATCTAATTTTCCAATCGATGGGCAAAAAATCCAATGAATTCGTTTTGGTTTTAATGTTTTAATTTTACTTAATTTTATAATTTTCTAATAAAATGTTTATCATTATTAGAGATCGTTTTAAATGTAATTTTATCGCAACTAATTGTGTATCTGTTGGCCAACTGTGCACTTGAGTCAATCGTCTGCCAACTTGTCTGAAGTAATGTCTCAAAAAAGTCCAGTCAATGGCATTAATGGCCTCAACTCATGCAAGTGCTGTCCGTATGGCTTTCATATTGACACAGATTTTGTACACTATTGCGAAACACTTCTGACAGCTCTTTATGGCACAAATAAACGCATTTCTCCGACATATAACTGTCGATCCGCTCATTCTTTGCGCCGTAAAATAAATTCTACCTTTTCTACCTTAAACTCATGTTCTGCTCAGAGCGCAGCCACCGATGCATTCCTTTCATATTGTGATTACAATTATAATATTTCATCTAATCGTCAGAATAGCTATAAAAGCCATAGCCTTAGTCGAGGTAATAGTCAGTCTCCCATTCAAACCAATGGTTTGGACAAAGAGTCAGTCGATTCGATAATAAATGACTACAGTTTGGGAGATGTCGTCAACCGTTTCGAAGATGCCTGGAATGAGTCAAACGAAACTCATCGAAGACTATCTAATGTTAGTGATTGCGAACCATTGAGTAGACAATCAATTATGACTGAATCAGAAAAAGCGGTTTCTCCGCCGACATCACCGGCCCCCTCGTCCTGTACCTCATCAAATATATCTCGAATCGTTTTATCTCAAATTCGCGATCAAATGGCGTTAAGTTTGACTCGAGTTAAAGAACTCGAAGATCAGGTCAAAGACATTCCAAACTTAAGACAAAAAGTTATTGTTTTAAAAGAAGAAAAGAGACAATTAATTCAAAAACTTGAGGGCGAGTCCTATAATACGAATCCTATTAATGATCTCCAAAACAGGTCTCGAATTAAAGAATTAGAGAAAATTGGTTTAATCACTCCTCCAGTTATGAGAAGAAAATTTTTTATGAAAACAGAGTCCGACACTGAAGAGGACGAGTTCGGAGATCTTTGGGTTCGTTGTTCGCCCCCTCCCTCTAAACTCATTTCTTCAAAAAACATTAGAATCGAAGAACTAAATGAAAAGATGGAAATACCCGAAAAAATTCCACAAAAAACCGAAATGATATCCATAGCGACCAATACGGAAGAGATACGAATCTCTTATGTAAACTCTTCAACAAATACCGAACAAAAGCCAAAGAATGAAAACAAATTAACTTTTGATGTCTTGGATTCGATATCAATAAAACCTGAAAATGAAATACCAGTCGTCAAAACGGAAATATCTAAGCGTTCAATCGGTATATCCACGAGTTTGGCGCCCAGTCTTCCCCGAAAGAGTGTCGCCATTGAAACGGAACTCAAGAGCAAAGATATAATAGACTCCCGAGAATTAGAAGCGAGTAAACCAGCACTGGTCTCATGGGGTACTGACCCGATGCGTCTTGATTACAATAACGTTCAGTGCCAGATATCTCCAAAAATGTCTGACGTCAGCACCAAAACTGATTCACCAATAGTTAAGAGTATTGGTATTCTTTGCAAAGACTTCGGTTTAAAAGTCAATTGGAGTCAAACCGAACGCAAAGTATTTAGTAATAAATGCATTCAATGCTCTCAATGTTGTCCAAAATGTGAGCTCAAACAAACAGAAACCATTGGTGTCGGAGATAATCACATTTTGGGCAACTTTTCTGATAAATCAGTCAGTGTTGGAGAGCGTCCGTCCAATTTTGAAGGACTAAGTTTAGGTCTAAGTTTATCACCCGTTTCGAGAACGAGTTCTGCCCAAAGCATTCGTTTATGCGATAAATGCAATGACGCCATCACTTCAGTGGCAAAAGATTTTATTGTCGGACCTAATGATAAGACTTTACAATTGAGTCCAACCCTACAAAGTCGTATTCCGCGACCCATTCAGAGTACCGGTTCTTTAGAGAGACGAACCATTAATGATAAAATAATTGAAGAGACGCCGAATGAGATTTTGGTTTATAAAAATCCGAGTCTGAGTTTAGGGTCGAGTCCTATCAAAAAGAGTCCTCCACTTCCTATAAAAGAAATCACATCAAAGCCTCCACTCGTCAGAGATATGAGTCCCAGTTGTCCCAAAACGCCGGACGCCATCAAATTAATCGATGAAGTCTTCAGAATATCAGAATCGGACGAATCAGAAGATGAGAGCAGTTCTTCGTCTGATGAGGGAACTTATGAAGTGGAAACCGGTGCAGTCGCTAAACCGGTCGTTCGAAAACGAGTGGAGCCCTCAAAAGAAATGAAAGCCGCCCTTAAAGTACTTAACGACAATCTTTTAAAACCAGAGAAGACCAATAAATCTGCTTTAGTATGACTTTAGATAATTGTGGCTCAGATTTTAATTAAATTCTTTTTTCTTTTCTTTTTTTAGTTAAAGAGTTTAACGCTAATCGAAAAGGAGTGGTTCAAAGTGGCCGCAGATAAGGACTCTGATTCACATAATGTCGAAGATTATATCGACTGTTTCGAAAAGTATTCAAAGCATTTACTAAACCGTGTCGTCAATTTAGACGATATGAGCGGAAACACAGCAATTCATTACGCGATTTCTTTCAATAACTTCGATATCGTTTCAGTACTTCTCGACTCTAAAGTCTGTGACGTAAACAAAACAAATAAGGTTTTACTTTTTCTCATTTCTTTTGGGAAAACTTTCATCTAATAAAGACTTTATTGAAACATAGGCCGGATATACAGCAACGATGTTAGTGTCTTTGGCTAAAGTCACTAATCAAACACAAAAGGCTGTCATCAGACGTCTCTTCCAATTGGGAGACGTTAATATCAAAGCAAAACAAGTAATCTTTAAAATCCTCTTTAAATTTGGTTTAAATTCTAACAAAATGATTATTGATTAGAACGGACAGACAGCTCTTATGCTGGCCTCGAGTCATGGTCAGTTCTTTACCTGCAAAATATTGCTGGAATGTGGAGCAGCTATTAATATGCAGGACAACGATGGTTCCACTGCATTGATGTGTGCGGCAGAACACGGACACGAAGATGTGGTCCGACTTCTGTTGTCTCATCCCGACTGTGATCCCACTATTGTAGACAACGATTGTTCCACAGCTCTTAAAATAGCGATGACTAACAATCATAACGATATCGGACTCATGTTATACGCCTCGACTTCAATGTTGAGTCGGGGGTCGTCTCCATATGCATCTCTTCGTAGAACACAATCCAAAGCTATTGCTGCGAGTCTTCGGCGAACCGGTTCCTTTAGTTATGGACATTCACGTGTTACTCCACACACATTTCAATTGGCTCCCTCTCCTCCTCCCCGTTCCCGACATTCCTCGACATCGACAACACGTTCCGCTAAAATTTAATACTTTTAATGAATGTTTACTCAAACAATTAATTAATTATATCCTTTCAATCGGTTCTTATTATGATTTTTATATTTTTAGAATTATTTGAATTATGTGTTTATCGTCACTAAAATGTAAAGCAGTTTATTATATAATTTATTTAATTTTTAACAAATGATTAACTAATATATGTTTTATATAAAGAAACAAAAGTTCAAATTTATTTAATTCTTTTTTTAGTTAAAAAATTAAAACTAATATCTTTTGAATACTTATTTTAAATATTTTTTTTTATTTAAAGTTTGAGATGAAACTGACCCTCGATTTTATAATTCATATAAACATCAGACAATTGTTTAGTAAAAATTCAAAATTTAATTATTTCTGATTACACTCGACTGCCATTATAATGAACACGATTGGTTTGAAAAATCTGTTCATTATAGAGGAATGTTCATTATAAAGGACTATTTTTTCATTAATGTATATTGAAATGGATCTAGGAGTTGTTCATTATAATAGAAAGTTCATTATATTGGATGTTCATTATAATGGCAGTCGAGTGTAACACGTCACAAATATACTCAATAGACTAACTTTTGCCCAACGGTTCTTTTTAATATTAATGTTAGATTAATAATAAAAAATATTTAAAACAATTTTAAATCTGTTTAAATAATAGAAATATATTTTGATATAAATTATAATTTTAACCATATTTAATTCAAAGATATATTTCAAACTTTTCTTTAAAATGAGGGAATAAATAATAAATTTACATATTATGTGAAATAAGACAAAATATAATATAAATTAATTTATAAAAGTATATTTTAAGTGTCAGGAAAGAAGTTTTTGCTTATGTTTATAAAGAATGTATACTTTAGATAAGATGTGATTTATATTTTTAAAATTATAAATAAAAGGATAATTTTAAATATGATATATAAATAAAATTAAATGTTAGCATACAAAAGCCTTTAACGGAATATTAGTTTTTATTTGAGTTTAACTTCACTATAATTTGTCGCGTCTGAGATGTAATAAACTGATAACTGTTACCATGAATGATGTATTTCAGCCTCACATTCATAGCCTTTATATAAACAATATTTTATTTATTTTAATTTATTTATAAAAGTTTTCATTGAAAAAATGGTTTATAATCAATATTTTTATACTTCTTTTTTATACATAACTAATCTTCAAAATTACACCTAGTCATTTCTTAAAAGTTTTAGTTTTATTAAAGAACAGTATTTAAACAATCATTTAATTTTGATTTAAAAACACATTTCATATTAGAGCCCTTGAAAATGAAAAACAAATTGTATGATATAGAAAAGGCCGTTAAAGTGATAGGAATAAAATTTCAGAGGAATTCATAATTTAGATAAGGAGTGAATTTTTACAATTCTAGTGAATGTCGTTATAAAAACTAATTTCTAAAACTATTTTTATATTTTAGTTTAACTTCACTTTAATTTGTGGCGCCTGAGATGTAATAAACTGATAACTGTTACCATGTATAGTGTACTTTAGCCTCACATTCATAGCCTTTATATAAACATTACTTTATTTATTTTAATTTATTTATTAATAGTATTCATTGAAAAAAGGTTTTCAGATGAATTTTATATACACGCCTTATATTTACCTGACAAATCTTCAATATAACACCTAGTAAATTCTTAAATGTTTATAATTTTAAAAATTGTTTAAATAATTAAAATAAATATATTTATCTATTTTTGTAAAAATATTTCAAATTATAACTCAATTTTCTTTTAACCGCTGGGGAGAATGGTGATTATAATTCATTAGTAAGACCTTGTTTTAAGGAAAGTTTTACTCATACAATGCATTATCAAATCAATTCTATTCATATAACGAGTAGTGTGCGCTTCATAAAACATTTGTTGACATTTAGCGCTAAACTTCATAAGCTTAAGTCACAAAGCAGTAGTGAGACATGCGTTTAAAACAATAGTAAGAGGGTGTAGGAATAATAGAGGTATATGCTATGATTGCGCACTCTCTCAATGACGCAACTGTGATCTAAAGCAGTTCTCTCTCACAGCTATAAGTCTGCCACTTAAACATCGAAGAAATAATTAAATAATTACGTCCATCGGTAACTCATTTAATTTGCACTGATTATATTCATTAACACACATAATTGTACTTAAGTGCTAACAGGTCCTATACCCTGTCCAATTCTCTTTTTTGGTGTTTGACTCATTTATTTTTAATCACTAATTAATTCACAGTTATATCTCTAATTAAATGTTTTCAAACACAATATTTATGAACACATGTTTTAAGTTTAACTTTCAATGCTTTGAATCAATTGTCACATAGATTCACATAGAGTGCACTACTTATGGTTTCTTCGATGTTTGAGTGTCAGACTTATATCACTGCTTTTGTAATTGAAATGCATTAAACTTTTAAACATAACCTCAGATTAATTTTGCTGGACACAACCAAAAGGGATAATAAAAAAATTTTAATTTAATTATTTAACTGAGTAAACAATTGAGGCATATCTAAAATTTTTCGGCGCTGACTCTTAATAAACATTTTAGGCTGATTTTTGAATTTTAAATAAACTTTTCTTACTTTGGATCTCTTAAACCGTTAAATGAGGGAATATATAGTGATTACAAAGGATATTAAAAATGAAATATAATATAAACAAGGTCGTTTTAATTGGCAGCAAAAAAGTTTTAAAACTGATTTTTAGAAGAATGTATACGAGAGATAAGGAATGATTTATTGCATTATATTAATGTTAAATAATCAATTGATTCTTGTTCTGCTAAAACCATATTTTAGGAAATATTTTTGAGCACTTTTTTGAAGGAAATTATTTTTCCCCTTTACTTGCTCATGCTTATTCTATTATATGTTTTAAGCACAACAAAATTCAATTTATGAAACATTATTAAAAAAAATTGATTTCAAAAAAACATTTCATATTCAGGTCCTTTTAATGAAAAACAAGAATTTTTTTTGTCTAGGTTTAATTTATTAGTCAAAATAAGTAGAAACATATTTGTTCTTAGGTAAGGGAGTGATGGCTAATAACCAGTCTCAAGGTGTATGCTCCACACTGGACTAAAAAACATCAATAAATATAGTGCTTGTCCATACTTATAATGATAAAGGTTTCAATATCCCCCAGGGGAGAATTTTCAAGATTTTTGTCTCAAGGCTGTATTTTGAAATACCCCCTTTAGCCATCTCTGTTATTAAGTATAGCTATATTTTTTAACCCGTGAATTGACTTTAACAGACCTAGCAGGAAAGCAAACTAATAAATGATTAATTTCACAGTTAGAAATAGAATGAAAAGATATCTTTAATTAATTCCTAAAAACTAGATAATGTTTCAAAATATTGCTAGATATAAATTAAATAAATTATTTTCTATTAAAAAATATGCGAATTTATATTTGATTAATAAACAAGGTTAGGAATAAGTACTTACACAAATATGTCGGCCAACTCTATTCTTTTAATTTTTAGTAAAATACCTTGCTCCTTTCTTTCATAAAATATGACTAATAAGCAAAAATAAAGTATAATTTAATCTAATGAAGAAATTAAAATATAAATTCCAAACATTAACTAAAAGGAAATCTATTAATTGATTTTCAAAAATATCTGAGTTTTGCTAAACTTTTTCAGACATAAGTTATGGGACTGTAATTAAAGCGCATGACTTACAACACATCATTGAATTACAGTTTGACTCATTTAGAGATATATAAATTCATTTTAAGTTTTAATGAAAATTTAAATTAAAAATTATTAATTGTTAATTAAATCTATGAATAAATACTATAAAACAGCCATGATAAAGTTTCTTAAAATGTAAAATATAAACATTTATTTTTAATAAATTTTAAAAAATAAATTATTAATTATAATAAATAATTTACAAATAAGATTCCAAATATTAGGTTAATTTTATATAACCAAGCATGTTGCTATTATTTCATTGATATTTTATTGAATATATACTACATTTTTATTCAATTACTAGGATTTACTGTTATAATTTTTTTCCTATTTTTACTCAACTGATAACTGTTACCATGAATAGTGTCCTTCAGCTGCACATTCATAGCATTTATATAAACATTACTTATTTGAAATGATTTTAGTTTAAATGTTTTGCTGACAAAACTTGTTTTCAACGTTTAATATCCTTAAAAGTATTTAATTTTGTTACGAAAACAAAGTTTACGCCATTTCTGTTAATTTTAATTATAATTATTTTAAAGTTTTCATTTAATTAAGTTTTGTTAAAATGTCTTCATTTTTAAATGAGTTTAGAATTTTTCATTATTTTCCTGAAAGTCTCAGAAATGATATTAAATGTTTTTGTGTTGGAAATGAAACTGCAATTTGTGTTACAACTGATGACAAAGTCTATGCTTTGGGTAAAGATATGTTCAAAATTTTGGGTTATAATGAAAATGAAATCGAAAACATTGAAAATAATTTTGTGTTAATCAATGAATTGTGTGATAAACAAATACAAGACTTTTATAATTTTAATAATATTTCAAATAGATTTATGTTCGCTAAAAGTATTGACAATAAAATATACAGTTGGGGTATTAATCATTGCGGACAACTCGCCAGAGGATACCGAAATAACTCATGTTTTGAATTTATAAAACCAGATATAATTACATTTTTAAACGACAAGAATATTATTGACATATCGTGTGGTACTTTCGCATTAGATAGTCATTGTTTAGCCCTTTCGAGTGAAGGACTCGTATATGGTTGGGGTGATAATCGTAATGGTCAATTTATATCAACAAACAAATCAGAGGAACAATATATTCTAAATCCAGTTATAATTGACTCAAAATTCGGAATCAATTGTAAAGTGAAATATATTTATTGTAGAGATTATACATCAGTTTTAGTGACTATCGACAATTGTGCCCATATTTTTGGTAAATCCTTTGAATGTCAACAACAATTAGATCTGTCAAATGTTTCAAAAATGGTTTCTTTTTATAGCAAATTTTTAATTTTATACTCAGATAACAGATTATGTTCTGTAGATACAAATATGAAGATTTATAAAGATATTATATCTAATCCCATTAAAAATATTTATGCCTCAAAAAGAATGGGAATATTCTATGTAGAAGACAGTAATGAATTAAATAAACTGGACATATATAATGAAAAAATAACTTTAATGAAATATAAAAACTATTTTGAATTTTGTTTATATGAATATCAGTCAACGTATAAAACAATTCATATAATAAATAACGGAATTTTTGTTAATAACATAAATACAATATCAGAATTGAATTCAAACACTACTAATATATTGTTTGAGTCATTTGATTTTATTTATAATTTCAATGAATTTGTTCTTCAAAATTACAGTGAAAATGAAATATCGAAGACTTTAAAAAGATTTAAATTTTCTAATATTTTTATTAAAAATTTTGATACAAAAGTCAAATATTATCACCAAATCTATAAATACTCTTCTGATGATTATTCTGCGATTTTTGTAATGAATGACAACAAAGTCTATGGATTTGGTTCTAATAAATACGGATGTTTAGGTTTAGGTCACAATAAAAGAGTTAATGAATACACACTAATAGAAGAATTATGCGAACAAAATATAGAAGAGTTTTATTATTCATATCATTACGACTGCATGTTTGCACGTAATGATAAAAATGACATATTTAGTTGGGGTGATATTAGGCCTGGATTATTAGGAAGACGCAATATAAAAGGTGAATATTTTAAACCTCAAATAATAGAAGATTTCAGACACAAGAATATAATACAAATAATTTGTGGTGGATATCATTGTTTGGCCCTTTCATATGAAGGGGATGTTTATGGATGGGGTTATAGAGAAGTCATGTCACATTATAAAAGAGATATCCCAGTTAAATTAAACAACAAATTTGATGATTCAAAAATAATATACATATCATGTGATTGCTTTAACTCGTGTGCCGTAACACTAAATGGTAATGTTTTTATATGGGGTAAAGATGTTATGACTGAAGAACAATACTTTAGAAATAGAAAAGAAAAAGGTTTAGATAGACATAAAGAAAATGAACATGTAATTATAAGAATTGAGTTATATAATATTAAACAAGCTATTCCTGTATATCATTTCGAATTTGGATATTTAACAACTAATGGAGTGTTTGGTGTTTATGATTATATGAGAAACGATAATAATGTTATTGAAGAAAATGTAAACGAATTAAAATATAGCAATGAAAAGTTGCTTGTTTATAAAGATAATGTTATATATAACTATGAAAGTAATAATTCATTGATAAAATCCATTTATTCAAATTACTTCGAATACAATCTCCACAAAAATCAGTTAATCAATGAAACAATTCATATGACAAGTGATGGATATCTTATGAATTATAAAATACGAGTCAATGAAAAGTATTCAAAGGATTCAAATGAAATATTATTAATAAAATACACCGAAAATGTTTTCGACAAAAAGTTTGAACGACTATTTGATGAAATTGAGTTTATAGGAAAGGGAGGGTTTGGACACGTTTTTAAAGTTAGACAAATAGCGAATAATCAATACTTTGCTATAAAAAGGATAGAAATTAAAGGTATGAATAAACTTAAAATAAATTTTATAAAAATTTATAATTTTTTTTAGATGACATTAAGAAAACTTTGGAAGAGATATCAAATATGTCTAAATTGAGTGATATTTATGTCGTAAAATATTTCAATTCATGGACTGAAGGAAAGATTATCGACAAATATTTTGTGACTTTTGTTTACATACAAATGGAATTGTGTTCACAAAACTTACAGCAATTAATTGAATCAATCAATAAAATGGATGTAAAGTACAAAAAAATTCAATACTTTATTAGAGCTGAACTATTGTTAGAACTGATAGAATGTGTTAATCATTTACACTCTTCGACGCCTCCTATCCTTCACAGAGATCTGAACCCAAATAATGTTTTGGTCAGCGATGGAAGTAATGGAAGATTCATAAAGTTATGTGATTTTGGGTTATCCAAACTCTTAGAACGTAGTAAAAATACCAAGGGAGTTGGAACTATTAATTATATTGCACCTGAAGTTAGAGAAGATGACCCTGATGAATCTGAAGGAAACTATACAAAATACAATGAAAAATGTGATATCTTTAGTCTGGGAATTATCGCTAAACAACTCTTTGGTTTTAAACAATCGATGAAACAATTGAGAAAAATAAATATATCGTATGTTTTAAATAAATATTAATATTTTAAAACATATTTTTATTTAATTTTATAGGACTGAATACTCTAAATTCATTATCCACTGTATTTATAAAAATAATTTCATTAAATTATTCGAAACAATAGTAAACATGTTTTCTGAAGAGCCCGAAGAGAGACTTAATTGTGAAGAAATATTAAAGAGAAGAAATGAGTGGACTATTAATAAAAATATTTATAACGAAGAACATTATTTAGATTTTAAAAGGGATAACAATATTTTTAAATTTTTAAAAAATTTTGTTGAAATAAAGAATCAATAATTTATAAAATATTGTATAATTTTTAATATACTAGGGTGTTCAATTATTGTGTTCACCCCCTTTTTTTGAATATCTCATAAATGCATACAATGTTTTTTATTCTGAAAAATTTTTATTCCTTTAAATCTTTGACAACAGATAAATAATTTTCAGATTTAACTTATTTAAGTGTTATCGACGAAATCAGTGGATTTTTTTAAATTGAGAAATAAGTGTTAAAAAATTTAAAATAATTTTTCCTAAATTGCAATCATTAATATTGAAGAGAATTATATAAAAACATTGCAGTAAATAGCTGCACATATTCCGAGCAGGGTCCTCAGTTTCCTTATGAAAATTAAAGTTTAAGTTTATAAAAAAGGAACGTGCTAAATTTTACAATAAATAATGAATCATAAAATCTTTGAATATGTATTAAATTTTTTTTGGAATATAATATTTTTGAAACGTTTATCATTGAAAAGTATTTTAGATTCATTCATAAATATATGTCAAAAAATTAATCAGGGTTGTTTCTATTATCTTATTTAATAGTAATCATTTGTTTTATGAATCATTTTATTCTTGGACGTACTTAATATCATACACATTTTATACAGCTTTCATACGAATCTTCATACGGGAACTGAGTACCCTGATTCTGAGTCGACTCTCAGATCTAAAAAGAGTTTTCCGTTCTCTTAATGAGTCGTCAAAACATAAATTCGAGATTTAATTGAAAAACAAATGCAAACGAATAAAACGTATAAACATTTCATTTATATCGGATTACAATTTATATAGTGGTTTTACCTATAATTACAATAATATCCATAATATCAAATCTTATTATTTTATATTGTAGTTTTACTGTATTCAAAGATGTAATACTTATGAAAGTGCATAAACTTTTCCCGATTGATTGTATTAAAGCTCCTCATTTATTCCTTCGGTATAAAAACCGTCGAAAAACCTGATTCAGGGCTTCGGTTTCTTGTGTCTGATATTTGTTTTTTCATAAGAAGTTTTACTAAAAGTGAGAAAATAAGAATCAGTTCTGTCGACGGCCGTCTATTGTAATTTATTGTAAATGTGTTTATAACTGTGTTTTAATTCCGAACTTTCCTATCAATAGAAAAGGTACGCACCGTCTTCACGCGCGTAGCCCCTAACTTGCTATAACATTACAATACTTAATATAAAAACTTTAAATTTTTCGCATTTATTATTTTAATATATAATTTGAAAATATATTTATTTATTTATTTAGGATTCAAACTTATGGCTCATTTTTGCTCGTTTGACAAAATCTTCAATAATTTGATAATTAAAGCATATCTTTGATTACTCTAATCAGTAAAATGATAGCATACTTGTGTCACATCTATTCAATTTCGTCAACTTTTTTTTGGAAACAAAATTCAATTTAAATAAAAAATTGAGTTAATTCTTATACTCATAATTATTGAATGTTGTTTTAATCAATTTATGATAATAATTATGTAATATATGACAAACAATTCCCCAAAAATATGTCATAAAGAAATGTAATCTATTTTACCTAAAAATTTCAGGGATTACAAAAAGTGTTTATGTTTTAATTTAATTCAATATTTGTCTGAAATTACTAAAGAATTCACGAAAAAGAATGTAATAATGATTTGAACAAAATATTAAATAATTGATGACATCTTTGCACTGATTCTGAGCCATAAACCTTATAGTCCTCCAAATGATGATAAATAGTCAGTGACTGATATAACAACCACTTCTTTGTATTCAAACATAGTTTGATTTGGGTCCAAATAAAATGTATTTTTTAAATTAAACCACCAAGTTTAATAACATGGTGTGAAAAAATTGCATCGGTTTCGAAATTCTTTTATATTTTTAAAATAAACGACACTCAAGCAATTGATGGAAAATAAAGACAGGCACTTTTTATTAATTTATTCAGTTTTTTATTTTTTTGAGAAATTAATATACTTATCATATAAACAAATATTTGTTTTATTGTATTCTTTCGGCACTAAATCTAATTAACTCAACATATCGTCAATTATTATGATAAAATATTTGAGGCGATCCCTTGAATATCTTAATTAGTGATGTCCAAAATTTTAAAAGGTTAAAAAATCCTTTAACCCTTAACCCTGAGTCAAAAGGTTAACCCTCAACTTATATTATAAAATTTATTCCATTTTTCTCTTTAATTTACAATTCTTCTTTTTGAAAATATTAATAATTAATTAAAAGTTTAATAATATTAATTAAAAATAATATAAAAACTATTTTAACAATAATTTAATTAATATTTTATCAAATTTATTTTTGATATCAAAACAATTCATTAAATGTTAGTCAAATTTTATAATTTTGTATTTGGGTTTCAATGGTTGCAATCACAAAAGAGGGTCAAAAGGTTAACCCTAGGTTAACCCTTTATTGGAAACTATTAACCTTTAGCTTTGACTCTCAGGATTAAAGGTTAACCTTTGATAAGGGTTAACTCAGGATTAAAGTTAACCCAAAGTTAATTTGGACATCACTAATCTTAATAAAAATCTTTTATAGCAAAGCATATGAGATCTGGCACTAAATGGTGGGAAACTATTGAGATAATAAATACTGCCAACTACATATAGCTATTATTTAAATTTGGATTAAATTTTGTAAATAAATATATTTTTTAGAAAATAAGCTACAATCAAGTTTAGTATAAAAATCTATTAAAAAAATATAAGTTTATAAATAAATAAGTATTATAGATCCTTATAAAATTATCAATTTTACAAGAATAAAATATATAAATTAATTTATTCTTTGATTTATTATGAAAAACACATCAATATTTATTTTTTATATTCACTAAAAACTGTAAAAAACTTTAGATTTGTATTAATTAAACAAATTTTAAATAGTTATTGTTTATTTCAAACAATGTTATAGAAATTAAAGCATTCTTTTTTGAGCAGGCTTATATCTAATATCAATATGATTTAAAGTTTAAATTTTAAACAAAATTATTAATTAAAGATAATTTTATTAAACTTAGATTGTGTTTAAAATTTTGTTATGAATAATAAAAGTTTTTATAAGATTAATTTCATTGATATTAATTATTTTTAACGATTTAAAAAATTAATATTTAAAACTGTAAATTATTTATAAAAACCTTTTAAAATTAATCAAATGATGATATTATGTAATTTTGTTTAAATTTTTATTGTTTTTTTTGAAAGTAAGATATTATTTAAAAGTAAGATATTACCTACCATGAGCAAATATTATTTTAGGAATTCTATTGAAAAAATATATTTACAAATAAATATTTATAACTAACTCTTATTGAATTTTTAAGTTAGTTTGAAAATTTTAAATACAAAAAATCAATTTCGTTGATTTATATTTAACAACAAATTACCAAACAAAATAAAAAAAGTAAAAAGTATTTAATCATCAGCAAATTATTAGAATTTTAACTTTATCCTCGGAGTGTTTAATTTAATTGTTGTGATCCATTTGTTGATTGATAAAGTTTTCTCCCTTTCCTCGACCGAAGTTGAAATCTTTAATAGATATTAAATAAATTTTAATGTATTTAATTACATTAACCTTATTCAATTAAGTTCACTTTCTGATAAATAAAAGCTTAATTATCAATAGCTTATTTTAACTTAAAGTAACAAAATAATAATTCTAAATGTAAAGGATATTATCTTGGTATAAAAGTAATAATTTGAAAAAGAATCCTACGTAAAGTTAGATATTTGCTTCTTGTTATGTGTTTTTGTGTTCTTTTTATCAGATATTAAAATATTTTTAACAATTTAACCATTTATATAAATTACCAAAATTTTTTCTTTCCTTTTTATTTTTTAATAAATTAAATTAATAAGTTTATAAAATAATTAAAAAATTGAATTGGTTTAAATATCAAGTCACGTCCATAACTATGTGAGGTCGTAGAACCTTGATAAGTTTCGAGTGCCTTTATGTATTTTAGAACAGTTTTCAGCATAATGATCTAGGATAATGGCATTTTATAAATTTGAAATGTTAAAAAAATTGCACCAAGATAACTATTTTTTTATTGATGTTAAATATGTTAAACTTAAATTTTAATGAAAAAAATATCCAAAATTTAAATATTTTTTAAAACAAATTTGCATATTTTTTTAATAAAAATATATTTTGATAATCACCATAGCAAAAGAAAAATATTGTGATGTCAAAGTGGCTTCCACGCCCACATTTTTGGCCACGCCTTCAAAAAAATATGAAAATATAAATAAAAAATATAATTTATAATTTAATACATTATTTTCTGGTTTTTTCCAAGTTCTAGTTTTTGTAAATAATTTTGCTTTTATTCAATTTTTTACCTTAATCACTACATTTATACTTATGAATTTAAGTTTTGAAACCAAATAATTATTTTAATTTATTTTAAAAATATTTTTAGAATACAATAGGTTAATTGTATGAAATATTTTCATTTAAATGATTTACAGATTTCTTATTTAATTATTTAGAAAATTATTAATTGAAATATTAAAGTAAAGGTTCACATATAATCTACCTATTAATACCTAATCTTGCTTTTTTCCAAATAGTTTACAAAAGATTTACAGATAGTTGTCGATAAGGTCAACCCCCAATTAGGTCATATGTCCCTTATGATCAATCAGTCAGGAAAACCAAAACCCACTGCCATAGACAGTAATAATAAAAAGTACGTTTAAGTTCAGCGCTTATCATCAACTGCTGTTTATTGTCAACCAAAAAGTTACTCGAAATCTATATTACTACATATAAAAAGTAGCCCTTATGATCA
>JAQFZM010000646.1:0-27612 GCA_034695785.1 Galumna obvia
AAGACTGTTTGCCACGAGTCAAAATAGAGAACAAACTTGTAATGTAATTATTTATATTAATTTACCATGATAATTACGTTATATAGAATGTTTTATTTAAAGGGTGACTCTGGTTCTCCAATGTGGCAATACTATCAAGGTCGAGCTGTTCTCATTGGTGTAGTTAGTCAGGCAGTGTCCAAACGTGGCGATCTCTGTATGGCTGAGGAATATATATTTTATTTTCCCAATAAAACAGAAATCAAATCAAAAGTAATGCTAATGTTTCTTACATGGCTTCCTATGCATATTGGCTGGATCAAAAATGTTACCAAGCTTAATTAAATTTAAATGTTATTGTTTTATATTAAAGTTTTTTAAAATATCAATAACAAAATTTACAAAAGCTCTTGCATGAACATGTCTCATTTTAATCTTAATTTACCATGTTCTTGTAAAGCATTCATACAATCAATAGAGTATTTATACTATTTTTAAGTTTTCACAATAGATTTTATTCATTAAGAATAAAAACATTAAGTTAGCATAATTTATAAGAATTTTACTCAACTATTATTTGTCTTTCCATTCAATAATTATAAAGTCTTTATATAAAATCCGTTCCTGAAATTTTGAAATTTATTAGAAATGTTCATTTATTGTCATTACTAAGTGATGAGTAATATAAGGGATGGCTAAAGAGCCGAGCTCTAGGGGGGTATTTTGGCAAAATACCCCCTCCCCCCTAGACCAAAAATGTCCCAACATATCTAGTATCTGTCCATAGACGCTAATGTTAAGGGTCCCAAACTCGTAGGGAGGGGGAGTATTTTCAAATTTTGGCCTCGTAGGGGGTTATCCGGAATACCACCCCTTTTAGCCATCCCTGATATCAGTGATATATATTGAGATATACACATATGTACTTGCTTAACTTGCCACAGGGACAACAAAACACTTTTATGTAGAGTCCTTTCACTACTACTTTCATCGAATTTAAAATTCTATACAATTGAGCGCTGATTTTTCAGCCTTAGGGGGAATTAGTGGGACTCAAATAACTCATTTAATTAATATATGATTGATTGATTGGTTATATGCATTAATCAAGGTTTATTTTCAAATACAATATTACTCTTTTTATTAATATATTGACTTATTTCAATAATCTTTTTTGTCTACATTTAATTATCAAAATAAAGTTCGTTTTGTATCACAACTTTTTTGTTAGTATAAATACTTTCCTTACTCATTCAAATAATGTTATAAATGAATAAGTTTTATTTGCTTGCTCATTTTATATAAATTTGGCTGAAAAAGTGGCTGAAATATCATCGCTCAATACTATTGAGAATAATCAGGGATAATAAAGTTATTGACCTCTTGGTTATTGTTATTCAGTTTAGATTTTTGATGACTAAAAACTTAAAGGAAAAGAGAAATATTTTATTACAATATTTTATTGGATTATATATACTGTAATTCCAATGAATTCGTTTTTTGACAATTTTTTCATTCTTTGAATTATAGGCGAAAGTATTGTAAGGTTTTGGTACTCAGAAATGTCGTTATATAACTTTTCAATCGATCCGTCTATAATGCATACCCTGGCCAGTGAGTATACATATCAATACATATCCATTTATATAATTTGACCGCCCCTTTGCCCCAACATTTATCATCGGCACAGACATGACCGGAGAGAATGATTCTCTGTTTATAACTTTATTAGGACTTTGTTTATTCTTAACTCTCTTATCAAATATAACTTTCATTAACAGAAACTTCGGCTCAAAAATACTTATTTTTGCCATAAGCTTAACAAATGTGGGGTATCCAAGGGGTTGAGTCAAAAAAATGATAGTCAAGCGGTAGTCTAGTTTGATTTTTACTAAAGAATATTTGATTCAATTCATAGCATTATTTTTAAAAATATATATAATTTACATTTTATTAAAATAAGAACCTTGATAATCTTATTCTCTTTCAAGAATTCTAAAATTATTGTTTTGAGCCCACATTTATTGTTTGCTATAAATATTGCAATAAATTGTATAAAAATTTATATGTAGTAAAGAGATAAGTATTGATCTGCTTTACCAAGATTAAAACAGTGTATTTCAAAATTTCGGGATTGGGACGATTGACCGAAAAAATAAAGGTGTACCCAAGGTAGTTTCCACTTAGTGTAGTTTAGCCTAACCTAACCTAAACCTAACCAAACCCTAACCATACCTAACATAACATAACTAAAACTAAAAAAAATATGTTTTTTCTGATGTTAAAAAATTTGGGAAATTTCATAAGTTTTACTATCCTTGGCTACACCTTTATTTTAAATTTCGGTCAATGTCTACGACCACAAAATTTCATAGAATATATTTGTTATTTGTTTTGATTGAAAAAACCATTTCATCAGAATTGACATAATTTTAACAGAATATTAAACATTAACTCAATGTCATTAAATTTTGTTTTCCATTTGATCTAGCTATTATAGCACAGACTAACTGTTTACTTGAATTGTAACCAAGAAGAGATAAAAGTCAAAATTTCCATCAATTTTATAGAATATTATAAAATATAAAAACAACTTTTAGTAAATAATAAAAGATTAAAATAAAAGACTTATTTGAAAGAATTCTCTATTTTGAGTTCAACTTTTTAAGATATGTCCACAAATGGCCACAAATCTAAGCCATTAAAGTCTAAATAAATAACTTTTGAATTAATTTAACATTACTTTACTTCTAATTAGTAGAGTGACCACCACTTTGACAAGTTATAAGCAAGATCAAATAAAGTACTTATCAAATACATAAATTATTTAAAGCTAAATATAGGACAAATCAAATATTATTTAGATTAATTAAGAGTCACTTTAAACCATAGATGGCGAAAAGGGGGGTATTTTAAAATACCCCCTGAGACGCAAAATTTTGGAAATACACCCCCTGGAACATTGAAACTTTTAACATTACGTCTATGGACAAGCACTAGGTCTGTTGAGGTTTTTTTGGTCTTGGGGGGGTAATATCCCCCTGGACCGGCCACCTTTAGCCATCTATGCTTTAAAGTTTAAACCTTATTTCAAATCTTAACTCAACTCAAACCCAACTCAATATGAAAATGAATGAATACAATTTTATATCCTTTATATCATAAAAACATAATAAAAAATGGAAAGTTTTTAACAAGTTACATTAAAAACTTAATTAAGTTAGATCAATTTGATTGGTTATACAGTTCCTATTCGATTGTGTAAAGTACCTCGGTGATATAGAATTAGTTAACCCAATCGATTAGTTAACTCAACTGATAAATTATATTTTCAATTTTTTCCATAATTTCCTTCTCTTTTGACAAAATACGGTTAATATTTGCGTAATTCTTAAGATTATATTCCTTAAGAATATCTTTTCTAAGTACACCATTTTTTACTTTAGAGATAATCTCATTTTTATCTTTAATTGAAATCTTTTGTCGATTAGATGAAGACATTTTCACAAAATTAAATGTAAATAAAACAATGTTTTCACTAAATTAAAAAAATTAGTTAAAACAAACGATCAATTTTATCATATAATGACTCTATATTTACCAATCAAATGCTTAACACAAGTAGTGCTTTATTCAATTGATTATAGTTTGAAGTTTAGCCATACATTTGGTGTTTAGGTTTTATGAATTACTTAACTCAATTGATTAGTTAACTCAACTGATGCTTTACTCAACAGAATAGGGGACTGTATATATTTTTATTTTAATGAGTAAACTCCATTTTAGTATTACACATCCCTATTATATGAGCATCATAGATTAAACTGAGAAAGTGAAGCTGGCATTGCTTGCCATTGGATGCTATTCCCTGAATTTGTTTAAAATGTTGTACTGCCATCAAACGTGACGAACGCATAATCCGCGCAATTGTATTCTTTTGTCATTTTTCAGATCATTTCACGCAAATTGTATGGAAAAGTACAGAAGAATTCGGTATTGGAAAGGCTCACACAAGAGGTGGAAAGTTGATAGTTGTGGCCAACTATAGGCCGTCCGGTAATATAATCGGTCAGTTCCACGAAAACGTTTTACCTAAATTAAAACACAACGAAACCAACGACAGGACTGGACATCAAAGGAACGATAATAATAGCGAAGACTTGTATTCTTTGAACCAACAATCGATGAACAGTCAAAGTCTTATAAATCATTAGATTCTGAATAGTTTTGTTGAAGAAAAAGAGAAGAATAAAAAATATTATTGATTTGAAGTCGATTTTCAGACAAGAAATTACTTTTTCGTGTCTTTAAAACATTTTATTGATTTTTTGCTTCTCTTTGATTGTGTGATAGCTTTGAAATCTTCACTCAAATCCAATAATAAACTCATATAAAGACTTTGAAAATACAGTATTTTATGCTTTTAAGCAAATTATTATAATGTTTTAAAAAAGTATCTTATCGCCAAAGTTGCTTGTTTACATCAAATTATTAAACTACTGTTTTTTAGACATTAATTTAAACTTAATCATCTATTTTTCAATCTTACTCTCATTGAAATATATTGGAACATGATCAAATTATTTAGATAATTATTTTGTATAAGCAAGTTAACTTTTAAACTTGTCATTAATCCATTTCTCTCATAAAATTCTATCAGCTAATTAACCTAGAATAAATAAAATAATTTTTATTTGAATTTTCAGGTTGAATAATCTAGTTAGAATCTTATCATAAAGAATTTATCAAAAATTCACACAACCTATCTATAGACCGTCCAAGGTGACAATAAATACAATTTATGGTTTCAAAGCTATCAAATTTGGCAAATAACCTAGTTTACATTCATCATAAACAACTAATTTCAAGTTAAAAATATTATTCATTGACTCAATTAAAGCATTTCATTCATAAAAATTTAATTTTAAGAATTTATTTAATAAATTTGCAATACTTATTATAAGCAAGAACAATTTTAATCGTAATCATTTTTATACGATTCAATTTGTAGATATATTTTTCATAAATAAACTTAACTGGAATAATTTGATTTGTTAAATGTTTTATGCTTAATTTAACAATTATTTGTTCAAGGCAAAATCATTCATCCATAAAATGTTGAACTATTAAAAGTTCAAGGTAAATATTGGACTTGAAAAATAAATGTCGTCAAAACTAAACTATTAAAGTCTTGTGTAAATGTAATCCAATTTCCATCGATTGAAATATAATCTGAACTAATTTACTCAGAACTTACTATAAGTCAAACTCTTAGATCCTTTTCTATTCCCAATTGTGAGCAAAGAAACGGATAAATGGATTACTTTTTCTAATAAAAGTTTGTGTCCATCACTTTCACAGTTTTGTATCCCTTAAATGTTTATTAGAAGAATCGTCGGATCAAATCACTGACAAATCACTCTTTAAGAAAATATTGTATTCAATGCATAAATAATAATATCAGCAAAGATTTTATGAAGAATATGGTATTCGATAAAACTAACTTTACAGAATACCTAGGTATTTTAATCTGAGTTTAACGTCAATTATATGAGGATATTAGTATATTCAAAGTTTACTGAATCAGTTCTTTCTCTCTTTTGACTCAAAGATAAAGTTTCAAAAGAGTCAATAAAATATTAAAAATGATAATAATTAAGCATGGCAAATTCAATTTCATTAGCCCTAAAGTTTATAAACTTTATGTCACTTTATAAGCATAAAATATTGCAAGGTAAACTATACAATTTATTTGGTTATTATTATTAATGCTCTGATAAAGAATACGTGTATTTTAGCAAAAAATAAATAAATGATTTCCATTATATTTTCCAGTATATGTAACCTTCCATTAATAAAACGACATGTGCTTATGGAAAATGCAGGGATGGCCAATAGGGGGGGGGGTATTCCAAAAGGTATCACCCGATTTCGCCAAAATCCCATTTCGCCAAATCCCACTTCGCCAAAGGTTTTTATCCCACTTTGCCAAATCCCATCTCGCCAAAAGTTAAAACTCATTTAATGCGGAAACTCTTATCTTATCCCACTTCGCCAAAAACTTTGATACAATTATAAACATTTTATAATTAATTAATAGGTCTTGAATATTCTTAATTAGGTTTTGTTAATTTAGTTTATGTTAATTTAGGTTAGTTTAAGTAAGTTTGGTTAGTTTAGTTTAGGTTAGTTAAGGTTAGGTTAGTTTAGGTTAGGTTAGTTAAGGTTAGGTTAGGTTAGTTAAGGTTATGGAACATTCTATTAATTAAATTATTTAATTAACATTTAAAAATGTATTTGGCGAAATGGGATTTGGCGAAATGGGACTTGGCGAAATGGGATTAGGCCAAAAAAATATTTGGCGAAATGGGATTTGGTGAAATGGGATTTGGCGAAATGGGATTAGGCGAAATGGGATTTGGCGAAATGGGGTGTAACCAAAATTTATTAATGCCATAAATGTATAGTCCATTGGCTTTGACCACAACATTATTTTATTTATTTCATATTTATATAACTATTATTCTAAATATATTGAAACTATTTATAAATTATATATTAAAATTATAAATTAATAAGAAATTTATTAATTAATACTTAAATAATTTTTCAATTTCTCTTATGATATGAAACTAATTTTATTAATTTTCTCTTTTGATTTTATTAATTGTAAAAACCTGTTAACAAACTTTTAAGTCTTTTTAATTCATTTTTGAATTATAATTGTGTTTAAATGATATTTTTAAATATAGTTTAAGCCTTTCTTTGGTCTCTAATAATAACATAATTTTATAAATTTTATTGATTTTTGTTCAGTAATTATGAATTTATTTTGTGATATTAATAGACTAAAGAGAAGAGAAATTAATTGATTTTCACTTTTGATTCCTATTTGTCGTTAAAATTGAAAGTGACATCAAAACAGTGATGTCTAACACTATATTTTAACCAAATTTTCATTCTTTAAACTCAAGAGTTTTGTTTTATTTTCAAGAATTTAAAAGATTACTTTCACGTCGATAAAGCAATTGATTCGTCTCTCTCTCTCTCTCTCTCTCTCTCTCTCTCTCTCTCTCTCTCTCTCTCTCTCACTCACTCACTCACTCACTCTCTCACGCCAAGGGGTTTATTGAATGGCCAGTATTATCCATCTCTGTATTACCTGTGCCATTTGGTACAGTCTCTTCACATTTGATTTATTGTTCAAATTAGTGTCCATTGAAGTGTGTGTCATCTGAACCTTTGTTACACTCCAACTCTCACTTGTGCTGTCCATTCAATTTCATTTCACTCTTTTTAATTCATCATTACTTTAGTTAATATATTTTTTGATATAATTTCATATATTTTGAATATTTTCTCATCAAATGTTAAAAATTTGTGTTTTATTTAATTAAATAAGTTTTTTGCATAAAATGATTGTTTCACGAAATACAGGGGTTTTATTCATTTCATTAATATTGTTTCAAATGGTTTTTGTTTGTGTTTGGGCTCATATCGACAAAATAGCAGCCATGAAAAAGTTGAAACTTTTAAAAAAGTTATTACCCCTTTTACAAATGATAACATTTATAAAAGGAAAGAAACCAAAAATAATTCCATTGCCCATTCCAATACCTATGTAAGTAATACCATGGTTCTTACAATTTGTTTACCTTTCAATTATAAGCTTTCATTTTTGAGGACAAATGTTTAGGTTTTCGGAAATTTTTGTTATTTATATTTCTCTAAAACCAGAATTAAGTTATTAGAAACTAAAAATATGATTCAATTCTGTATAAATACTTAATAAATGAGCCATTATTTTATATTACGGAGGGCTGTGTTTAAACAGTGTTAAACACTTTGTCTCTCTCTATGGAGACATTGAATTCTTGTAATATTTCAATTAAACATGATCGATTATTTTATATTATTCAAAAATATTTTCATAGACCGATACCTATGGGTGAATCGTCGTATGATGACTCTGGAATGGTAAGAATATTTTCTAACATGTTTTTTGTTTGGTTTTATCAAGGATAAATAAAATTATTTATGCAGATAATGGCTGACGGTATAAACTTATCGATATAACTTGTAATCAACCAATATTGAGACAAATTCATCGATACAATAATGTTTAATATTATAATTAATAAATTTATACTCTTTTACATTTTTTTAGCAAAAAACTCATAACTCTTAGACTTGTGATTAATAATATGTTTAAAATAATTTAAATATAAATTTTTTAAATTGTTTTTATTCACTCTTTTAAATACAATATTTTATTACATAAAAAATAAAAATAACTTTAAAATATTTAATGATTTGATTTATTATTTTAATAAATAATTTGTTTTTTTTATTTTAAGGGTTAGTAATAATATTTAAAGAAATATAATTATTAACTAAATATTAAATTTATATTTATTGATCCCTAAATTAAAAGAATTGAAAAATTTTAACAATTAATATATAAGAATAGAATATCGAATTGAAATTGTAAAGTTGATTGTAAAAGCTACCTTGGTACTTTTTTGTTATCCAATTATCTTTTATTGTTATGTCTATTGATGTTTGAATTAGTTTTTTGGTTACTTTTTTAAAAAACTCAATTAAACTCTATTTTTAAAGTAAGAAAACTTTTGATTTATTGAAAGTAGATTTTGAGAAATGAGTTAAAACATTTTAAAAAATTTCTATTGAAAGTATGGCGCGAAACTGATCTTGATTTTTATTTAACCTAAATCTCTGACCGAATAATTGTTAATTCATTTAAAATTGAATTTTTATTCCTATTTTGAGTTCAAACTATATTTTTTGGTTTGAAATTTAATTTTATGTGAATTTAAACTTTTATTTTATTGAATTCTCAAAATAACTTAAAATTCTATAAATTGATTACAAAAAATCTTATAAATTGTATAAAAAGTATTTTTTTGAAACATTGGCTTAAATTTTGATAAATGAGTTTTATTTTGTTTTCATTCTTTCATTTCAATACTATTATTAAAAACAACAAAGAATTGAGTCAATGTTTTTTTCAAAATATTTAAATAGTATCTATCATTTATAAGAATTTTCTTGAATAAAGTTAAGAATTTAACAAGATTACATAATCATTACTCTAGATATGTTCAGAAATTCATTAATTTCGATGAATTTTCTTAGTTTAATATTGATTGGTATTAGTGACTGAGATATCATTTATTTAAACTTGCATAGTTTATTTTAAATGAAAATATCAGAGAAAAATTTAAATTACAATTTTAATTGAACTTGCAAACTATTTTAACTGATAAAATTCTTTAAAAATGAACTCTAAACAAGTTTTGCAATATATTTGTTTAAAATATATTATTTATATAAAAATCGAATATCAGTTTTAAAAAGAATAGTTTAATAAATTTTTACAAATTGGGTGACATTGAAATTAGCGTCCAATGGAATGGTTGTGTCAGTGCCAGAGAATTACGTGACTGACCCTTAAAAATGACAGTTACGACAATCACTACAATCATAATTACAATCAGTTTTGTGAACAACAAATATATATTAAATAGAAATTTAATTAAAGGAAAATTCTGTTTGTTTTGTAAAAGTAATGATTCGTAAATTAAATTTATGTTTCATTACTTTAATACAAAATTAAACAGAAATTAGTTCATATAAATGCAATATTAGAGAATAGAGGGCTCGGCTTTTCATTACTAATTAATTTCATTTAATTTTAGAGCTCTTATTATACTTATTATAGACTTAATACTCACTCATTTGTTTTTTAATTAAATGATGAAATTGAGAAATTCTTACGATATATATATTTACCCTAGATAGTATTTTGACTTTTTTCTAACTTACAAACAAATTACTTATATTTATATTTTGAAATTGTTGACCATGCACATTATTATTAAATATTCGAATATAAAGTTGTAGTTTAAGTTGAGTTTAGGCTAAATGTATAGTTTGAGCTAGTTCAAATAAATATGACAAAATTGCTCTATAATCTTATCATTTAATTGGTCAAAAAACAAATCTTAAAGCTCTCATCAGTTGAGGACAAACTATTTTGAACAATAAATGTAAAATAAATGAACAAGGTGAGTATTAGAGATTTTAATTAAAACTAAATGAACGGAAATGTGTTTCAGTTTATATAAGTTTCTCACTATTTATGTGTTTTTCTTTCAATTTATTTATTATTCGTTAAGAAAAGTACGAAAAGCTCTCACTTCAGGTCTATTACTTATGGTGTTTGTATTCTTCAATAAAGCTATGGTTTCAGTAAATAAGAAACGGGTCAACGAGTTTTTGCACCTTTTCATTCAAATAACAATTTGAGCAACTTGATTTTATATGTGCGAGAGAGAGAGAGAGAGAGAGAGAGAGAGAGAGAGAGACCGTTGAGTAATAGAGAAGAGAAACAAGCGTTTGATGATAGTAGAAAAGAAGGATAAGTAACTGAGGACTGACAGGTCTGAAAACATTGCAGTGCCAGTAGTCTATATAAAAGCAAAAAATATTATAATTATTGTTATATTCATTTCAAGCATATTATCAAAGCCAGTGTCGACTGAATATATGCTGAGCGCTGTTTATGACAATAAGTTTATGAAAACTTATTCTTATTTTACAGTTGAGTTGAAGTCTTATATTATTCTTGTTTTGAGATCCGTTTATTCGAATAAAACCGAATCATTTTATTTGAAATTATTATTTTTAATGAAATATTTTAGTTAACTCTTGAAAAGTGAGGGCCAAAAGTGGGAAACCGTCTCATTTTGTTGAGGATATGAAGTGATTGTTTCATTACTGTTTCATTACTACTTTTTTGCTCTTAAAAATTCCTGTTATTTTTCAAACACTCGAGTGTTAAGTACTTTGAGTTTCATCTCATATCAAACTTGAACTTCTCTTTGATTCACAGGAAAAACAGGAAAACATTGAAAACATTTGAAAAAAGACAAACTTCTCTTCATTTGTGTTTCTAAAGAAACAGTCATTTACTGACATTTACTGCTTTCAAATGAATATTTCAATGATTCGCATAATAACTGATATAATCTTATGCCAAGTTTAGACTTTTGTTTGTTTTTTGTTTCTTATATAAAAAAAGTTTGATTTCTTGTGAACTTTCGTCGATTTAAAACTTTGTGAAGTATTTGTGTTTTGACTTCACTCTGAATGTCATCAAAAATTAATTAATTTTCTCTTAAAATTTGAAAACTAATCTTTTAATAACAATAATAATGGTATCAAAAATTCTTTACCTGCCGCTTTTATCAATTTTTATACAAGGTATGTTTTTTTTAATTTATCTTGATGAAAATTAATTTACATTATTATATTATTTCCTTAATAACAAATATATCAGAATTGTTTCCAATGAAATTTATCAGAATTATTTAAACAAGTTAATTTCTTTGGGGAATTTTGAGCAAATCAAAAGAGTTAATAACAAGGTTGTTTTCTCTTTGAAATAAATAATCTCATAAATAACAAGTTTAATTCGAGTGAAATGATAGGTATTCCCCTAAAATTAGTTATATTTGAAATGAAAAACATTTAAACTTAGTATTAAATACTTATAATCAAGGAATAACAGGTTGTGCCAGGAGTTGTAGACTAGCGTTGAAGGCCTGTCCTGTCCCCTAATATCTCCTTAGGCTCAAGAAGTGCAGAGCATTGCATAATTGTAGTAAAATCAGTAAAACCTCACAAAAGTTATCCTTTAATAAATAGTTAAACTTAAAATTCCTATCAGTTTCTTAACGAATAGTACAATATTTTGAGTTAATCTTTAGTGATAAAAGATTTTACAACATTTTCCGGATATTCTAAGTTTGGTTTAAGTAATTCACGAAACAAATACACGATTTTATTCGTTTAATTCACAAAATTATCAATAATTAGTTGACTTTTGTGACCCCGAAAATAATTTAAATCATAGGATGCATACATTGAAAAGTTTTCTCTTTAAGAAAATTGAGCAGGTCATTATTCTACAAATTCATTTCTGTAAACTATGACTTAATGGTTATAAATTATAACTTATAATTTGCTTTTATTCAAGTTTTTCATTCATCGCTCAAATTTCTATTATATTATTTTTGTTAAAATTTAGAATAAAAGAAATTATATAACGAAACAAATTTGAATATAATATTTGATTTAATAAATTTCGTTACTAATAAAAAGTATTATCTCTCATAATCCGAAAGTGATATGACTTAAATGACTTAAAACATAATAATAGATATTTTTTCTAAATATGAACAATAAGTGTATTGTAAACTGAATTAATCATATAATTGAATAATAATTTCAATTAGTTTTTTGTAAAATAACTGAATTCATTTCACACGAAAATAATCAAATGTTGTAAATTTTAAGTTGAATTTTCTAAAGTTTAAGCCTAAACTTTAGACAATAGGGTTTGAAATAAATATTTTTTCATTTGAGATCTCCTGGAGCTGAGAATTTTAATATAAAAACTATATTTTTAAGACTAATAAATGGTTCGTTGTTTTCATCCATCAAAAGGAATAAAATTATAAAAAGAAGTCCTATTTTTCCAACAAAATCTCGAATCCAATCTTTTTAGTAGAGAATTGGTTAACAAAAAGACATATTTTGGCTCAAATATAACATTAATTTAGTGTTGAGAACAGGAATTCCTTAAAAAAATTAATGGTTGTTTCATGTGTTGGAGATTATATCTGAATTGACTTTTTTTATGTATCGGCACAGAATGATAACAATTTAAACATTTTTGAAAACATTATTTTTTGATCTAATTAAAATCTCTTATTTTTTTGCTAGATTCATCTTATTTTAAATTTTTCGCTTTAATTTAAAATTCAATTTTTCTTTGATTTGTTTCTTCCTTTGATAATTTATCAAGACAAATTTGAGATATATTTTAATTCCATAAATATAACAAATTTATTAAAGTTTTTGAAATTTATTTAATTTTGGAGTTTAAGAGTTGAATAATTTTAAAGATTATTATTATTATTATATTCATAAAAATAAACGTCAAAAATAATCTTTGAATAGAAATAAAAAGAATGGATAAAAACTCATCAATAATTTGATGATTAAAATATGAAACATATTATGAATGTTATCTAAAGAATAGTTTTAGTAAATTACTTTAGAAATGAATCCAAACAAACAGAATATTTGATAAAAGAATAGAAGAAATAATTGATTGATCACTGAAAACATCTTTTCTTTTATTAATGACTACTTGTGTTCTGTAACAGAGACTGAAAGAAGAGAACCGAAACTTCAAACGAATAAAAAGATATTAATTTTGTTTCAATGAGAAAATCAGTTCAAAATCATGTTTTCAAAGATCGCAGCAAAAGATACGGAAGTTTATATTCATTAAAACATTATTACTCCTTTCTTTTCTTGGTTTTTATTGTTTTCAACATGTGCAAGGTCTATTCAACCTTTTATACAAGTAATCGAAACTAACAAACAATAAACAATAAGTATTTATAATTTATTTTTAAATATCTTAAGTAATATTCTATTATACAAAGATGTTCTTGATACAAATTTAGGTATTCTTGCATATATCCAATTCATTCATTTATTACTTTGAGAGCGATTAAAGGTTTTGATTTGAAGGGCGTTTCACAACATCTTTACTATAGATCTGATTATATTACGTAATGAATGCACTCCTCAATTGTTTTGCAATCATTTTGCAATGTTTTGACGAATACCTTTACTTCACAATGAACTGATCATGATCATTTAAATAGACTATTACACGCGTCTAATCAAATGAAAAGCAGTTTTACTAATCTTTTAACTGATTTCTATCGTTTCAAAGAAGTTTTAAACTTCTTCCTGGTTTATTCTGATCTTGTTTATTTTGGATTGAACAATCAAACTTTCATTTCTACTTTCAAATAGTAACAATTTGTAAAAATTCATAACTTTATTTTAAAAAGAAATAAAAATATTAAATTTCAAATTAGAAAAAAGATAAAAAAAAACTTATTTTTAGATTAACAAGTTAAGTTATCACATTTACATTATATTAAATCTGAAGACTAATAAAATAGTGTCGAGTAATTGATATCTCGGTTTCGCTCTGTTTCTATTCAATTGTTTTTACAGTTAATTTTGTGTTTATTTTTTATTTAGTCTTCAGATTTGTTTTAATGTCAGACACTTATTGTTTGAAAACGATTTAATTATTTTCAGATAATTGAAGTAAAGAGTAGTTAAACAATTCAAATGATGAAATTAAGCTGACCTTGTTAAGATAATTACTTAATAACTATTTTTTTCAAGTTCAATTTTAACCAACAATGATTTTTTCGTCTCAATATAAATAAATAAATTGAACTTGCTCTTTTATAGTATGCATAAGTCAATTGCCGGGCAGTGCCAGAGCTAAAGAAGTATATTTCGGAACACTTATTGGAAAACTGACGAAACACTCGCATGAAGTCAATGGCGAAGTGTATGCCGTCGATGAGAGCACACTATTCATTAAAAATATGAATTACGATGGTCAATCACCCCACACATTCTTCTGGACCGGAAGTAGTGCATCACCCGATGACTCCGGTTTTATTATACCCGATGAAAAGGGATCGTAAGTCATACAAAACTCGAACACTATTTGCTATATATAGAATATAGTGCCAATAAAATGTCCTTGATCGTAATAATTTTTAAAGGCAAAAATTAAAGTAAGTGTTGTTTGTCTGCAACACTTCTCTGTCGACATAACGATATAATCACATATTGAGTGCTCACACATTAAAAATATTTAATTATTAAACTTTAATAAAATTATTATTAAAAATTAAATTTTCATATTCTTAACACTTCTTTTAGTTCTTACAGTTTTATCCCAATTTAAGAATAAATAATGTCTTTCTATTGAATAAAATGAAACTATGATGATATTATATCATTGATATACCATATTTTGTATTCACTTAATTATTACTGATTAATGATAATTTTAGGCCATTCTTTATATCTAAAATTTAAAACATAAAGAGGCCAAACATTGCAAAAGATTTTAAATAATTTGTATTCTTAAAAATTTTAATACCAAAGTTCAATATAAATGAGCATGGAAGTTTGATTTCAATTTATTTATTATTTTCATAAACTGTAACTTAAAATCACTGCACTTTAGGATATATTTAATGAATTATCTAAAGATTCTAAAGTTAACTTACTTTGTTAGTAAACAGTTATTTTGTTTTACCACAAGAGTTGGATTAGAATTAATATTTATCGATTTATAGTATATTTTTCTTAATGAAAGTTAAATTCATTGATTTGTAGAATTATCATATTGTATACTTAATATAAAATAATCAAGCTAATTTTAATTTTCTTTTTAGTACAAAATCATTGAGTCCTTATAAGAACCAAAACATTGTATTGCGTTTACCCGAAGGAAAAACAATACGCGATATAAATTGGTTATCGATTTGGAGTCGAGAATATAAACTCAGTTATGGAGACGTTTCTATACCACGAAATCTGGATATTCCTTCTCCAGTAGAAATCCCTGCGCTCTCACGTTTAGCACATGACGTCAAGTCAGGCCCTATTACTATAGTTGATGCCCAGACATTTCTGGTCCCTAATTTTCATTACGATGGAGAGGGACCGGCCGGCTATTGGTGGGTCACTCGAGGGCAACGACAGGCACCAAATGGTAACTTCTGTTCAACGAATTATTAATTAAATACTTAATATTAATTCAAACATTTTATAATTAAGGGCTTCGATTGAAAGACGAAAACGGAAGTCCTGCTCCTCTTCGGCGATATTCGGGTGAAACGGTTGTGATATCACTTCCGGACGATAAGACTATATATGATTTCGATTGGTTGGGGGTCTGGTGTGAAGAGTTCAACGTTGACTTCGGACACATTCGTATTCCACAACATATTCGAGTCCCGCCCTCACCTAAAATGCTCGGAATAAAACCAGAGGTGAGTCACAAACATTTGACAGAGACAGGTCAAATATATTGGAATGACCATAATCATTAACATAAGGATTATTTAATAATTTATTCTCTTTTCTATTGTTTTGAAATAATGGAAACATAAAAAGTATTAAAATAATAAATTTTTAATAAAAAATTTAGATAATTGTAAAAGTAAATTGAACAAGATCATTCTTAAATTAACTATAATTCTCTCTATTATTAGACAAAATTAAACTGTGAAGTCCTTTACGACGATTTGGGATTTGAATTGAGATGGGTAATGGATGGCGATGATATTGTTATGCAATTGGTTGGAAAAATTGGTTCGTTTAAAGTGCTTTCCTTTTATAAATAAACAATAGTGTTGTGTCTAATAGTGATTAAAAAGTGTCTAAACTATAATTTAATTTGAATTTTTGAATTCAATAATTGAGTCAAATTTGTTATAATTAAGATCCGAATGAATACATGGCTTTTGGTTTGAGTAAAGACGACTCAAAGTCTGAGATGATTAACGCGGACGCAGTGGTCGCGTATGTCACTCCTAATGGCGATGGCAGAGCTCTTGATTATTACCTTGGAAGTAAAGAACAGGTTTGGCAAACATTTTATTTTGAATTAGCAATGGATTAAATTATAGAGATTATTAACCTAGAGCTTATTACTAATACGATTATTGTAAGATATAGAACTTATAATATATAACTTTTATATCTAAAAAATAATAACTATATCAACGATTAAAGCAATTAATTACTCAATTCTAAGTAGTTTTAAGGCGTTTCTTCTAAACTAGGAAAGAGGTAAATCCCTTCCCTTTTATGCACTCTTTTAAACTCTTTTAAACTCTTTTATTATTTTGAAATAAAATTATATATAATTAGTAATCCATGAACTTTATATGAATGAAATAATTGAAAATATTTTTTAAATTACAAACTGGAAGTGTGTCGGAAACCGAGGCTCTTGTCCTGATGTCAAACAGAGGGGAGCGTCAGATAGTGTGACGCTTTTACATGCGGCTATTGTCAATGGGTTCAGCATGGTCACATTTAAAAGGCCACAATTAGGACGTGAGTATATTTTCATGAATTTTTTTGACTTTCATGAAGTCTTGACTCCAAATGATGTAAAATATCAACTAATGATCCATTACTTCATCTTTTTGTTACTTTTATAATAAGAGTTGAATTAATTTTGAAGGTTTTGTTTATTCAATGAAAACTAATTTAATTGAAATTTGACTCAAATTTATTTTTATGAATTGTTTTAATGAATAAACACTTCATTAAAATTAATTGAATTACAAATAATTGAAATCAAATATGAAAATGAAATGAAATTAACAAGAACGAATATTGAGAATTATAAAAGAATAAATGGAATTTTTTTTAACTTAAATAATATTAGAAATATTATTTATAATACTATTCATAACTTAATTTTAAAAAGACCAAGAACATTTTAGATAAGAACATTATACATTTTACTTAATATACTTTAATAGAGTATAAAATTCTTATGAATTTTTTATTGAATTATTAGAAATAATTAATTAATAACTAATGAATTAATTTAAAGTCGACGATCAATACGATCAGCACATATACTCTGACGGTCCTCAGGCTGTTATGTGGGCCATCGGTCCTCTCAATGAGAGACAGGAAACTTCTTACCACCGTTTGCACAACCAAGGAGATATGTTTATCGACTTTGCAAGAGTTCCCAAATGGAATTGTCCCCTTCCCGATGATTCGGCCAAACAGTCTGCACCCGCTATCGATACTCATTCACATAATGGGCCCACAGCCAGACCTCAACTCAGGCCCACTGAGTCATCTGTTGTTGCACAGCCTCACCCTCACCCTCACCCTCACCCTCACCCTCACCCTCACCCTCAACCTCAACCTCAACCTCATCCTCAACCTCGGCCTCAACCTACAAGTCGTCCACAATTAAGACCATCGGAACAGTCAAATTCAAACGCCTGGAAAATACCAGGAATTGTATGTCCGACTGATACAACTCTTAGGGCACAAATTGGTCCCACCGGAGGCTCAAAGGGTTATCATAGCATAACTGGCAAAGTTGGTTGGGGTATAGCATGGTACATTAATGGATTACTCATTCCTGAGATTACTCTCCAAAGAGGTAAAGGGATATTAATATTATAATTGTATTAACTAAAGGTTTTTTTTTAGGTAAAACCTATTCATTCATAGTTGAGGGCGGAAACGATAAAAACAATTCTGCGCGAAGACATCCTTTATATCTGACGGACGATCCAGAAGGAGGTTTTGATTATAAAAGTGACCAGGAGAGACAAAACGAACAAATATTCGGAGGGGTCGGCATAACACCTGATGGCACTATTTTACCGACCGCTGAGGGAAGACTCTGTGAATGGAAAATCGACACTAAATCTAATAAAAGACCAGAAGATTATAACCACTTTTTCGAATTTCAAAGGAGTCTAAATCTTGAATGTGCTCAGGGCAATTCAGGGGTATTAAGATTTACTCCTGATAAGAACACACCCGATCTTATATATTATCACTGCTATACACATCGAAACCTGGGCTGGAAAATACATATCGTTGACAACTGTGATACTAATCTGTTCGGTCAATCATCAATTCCCAAGGTAAGAACTATTTTCATTTAATATGTGACCATGATCAATTAATGTTCCATTTGACAGCTCTCTGTTGTGAAACCGGATGTGAACGACACGAAAAAACATTTTGTTAATGAACTGAAAAATCGGGAAAAGAATTTATTTAATGAGAATTCAGGCCTTGTTTTGGACGATAAGGCAATAGAGTCCGGATTCGTCTCATTTCCGGATCTCAAACGAAGGCCACAAAATTCGAGTCGAATCCATTCAAAAGCGAACTCAGGTCTGCCGTCTACTCGTCCGTCAGCACAAAAGCCATCCAAACCACTGTTAGCTCCATATAAGCCCCAAACTATGAATATTAGGCCCCACTCTTCCCAACAAAATGGAATTCATACGCCTTCACCAAAACCTGTGCCTCAAATACCAGCACCGGCTCAATATATACCATTAAATTTGCCCCCTCTTTCACCACAAGCATTTCACGGACCTCCGCCTTATCTCTTTTCATATCAACCGCCACCACAATCATTCTTGAATCTACCCTTGGGTAATTTTATAAATAATTGTTATGAGAAAATAACTTAAATTTATTTAATGAAAGGTCCCATTAAAACTCTGGAACACGTATTCCGACCACAAATGTCTCCTCAAAATATTGGAGTTCCCGTTGTTTTACCGCCACAACAAACATCTCCACAACAGTCAACACAACACATATCACCGGTTGATAATTTGCACACAGGGTTTGTCCCATTGCTTATAAAGAGCGCCAATCAATCAATTGTCAAACAAAATGACATAAAAGTATTACAAAATCCGATTCACAATAACAACAATAATAATAGAAATTCAAATATGTTTAATAAAAACTCTTCGATACCGTTCTCCTCATCGTTTAGAGCACCGAATCCAGATTATAGTGGATTCAATATTTCCCGTTATGGAGAACTATCACCAGGTTCAAAATTGGCACAAGGTATTAAACCTATACAATTAAGCAAACCTTTAGTTCCACTCAAGACATCGGATCAAAATAAACCTGAAAGAATAACAAATCCTTTGAGGTATAGAATTAAAGGACAAAACAATTTAAATGAAGAGAACGGAGAATATACTGTTCCCCTAATACCACAAAAATTGCCAGAAATTAGTCAAAACACAAAAGAAATTTATAAACAATATTTAGATTCAATTCGAAGCGAATATTCAAAGGATGAAAACGATTATATGTTAGCCGTGGAGAGAGGCTCTCAATCAGCAGAATCACAGAGCAGTGCAGCCATTATTGATGTTCCTCAACAGGATTTTACCAAGATCACACCTATTAAATCAAATGTAAATATTATTCTATTATTTTTAATCAAATATTCTCTTAAATTGTATTTCAGAATAAATTAAACAAAACAACAAATTATAGTAAAGTTTACGGTCAGCGAACAAAACCAATCATAACATCTCAACCAACAACTGTCCATAACATTGAAGTGGTGGACGAGTCACCCCTCAAGTCTGAGTTATCCGTCAGTCCTAAGACAACAATTGTTATACCATTAACTAAAGAGCAGCTCAAGAATAAAACAGATCACACCATATTAAATGATGTGCTTAGACTTATCGCACAGAATGCACCGGCTATTGCACCCCTTCAACAAATGGAATATCGTTCGCGAGCAAAGAGAGGCGCCAAATATAATTCTGATTCATATTATCGAAATAGCCATGATAAGTTAACTAACATTGTCCCAACTCTTTCTATTATTTTTACAGTTTTTAAAATCATTTTATTTTTAATGTAAAATATTGACCAAAAAATGCCATTTTTTGCAAACAATTAGTTTTAAAGATACGTACAATTTATATATTAATTGATATCATGTTTTCTGTATTTTTAAATTACTTTTATTTATGTTTTAATTTTAAAATCCATTAATTTTATTAAAAAACTGTTTTATACCATTTCTATTCCATTAATTTTTAGTTAGTTTTTCACAAAAGTTTTTCCAAAATACAAACACTTTAAAATTGGGAATAATTTTATTGAGTTATTCATAGTAAGTAAAGTAATACTTAATTATAAATTGACATTAAAATTGTTACTTTTATTCAAAACTAATTTATCTAATGTTTGATATTCTTTTGGTATAAATTTTTTTTGAAGAAAAATACATTTAAAAAAGTAGTTCATTATATTGATACACTAGTTAAGTTTAAATAGGGAATCAGACCCAGTAATATCCAATTAATGCATTTTTGCCTAATTTATAATGTTTTAAAGGTTTGTTTATTAAGATTCTGAGATTTCATAGAAAAAAAAGTACTCTAATCTGATTACAAAAATTGAACGATAAGTTTAATGAATAAACAGTTAGAAATTTTTGATTTAGAGATAGTATTTATTATTAATGAAGAATTTGATTTCATATTATTTTTTAAAAAAAAGTAAAAAAAAAGGAATTTTTACAAAATTTAATAAAATGTTTTAGGAAATGAAATTTTATATTTACAAGGGTTTGGCGTTTACAAGGGTTTAACCTAGATAACAAATAGTAAATAACAAAAGTGAGCACTTATTCAGAATTTGTATTTAATAATTATAACTTTTGGCCAGATTTTGTTCATAAATGCCATAAGGAATGTGTTCTTTGCCCAGAATATGACTGATGGCCTGTGGCACTGGCATGTACTTTTTTGGCAGACATTTATTGACCAACTTTTTAGTTCCGTACTGACGATCCTTTTGTGCGCTGTTCGCGATTAGAGTTATGGCGGACCTAAAGATGGGTTTCTTTCCTCTACTTTTTTTGGGTGCAACACTTCGGAGGCGATGCAAAAATCCAGAGATATCTTCGTTAAGAACACTGTCTTGAAAGTGGTTATGCACTCGAACTACATTATAATCCACGTCTTCATATTCATTGATATCAGTCGATGGATAAAATTTGTCTGGAATTTTATATTCATTGTTTTCATCACCGGTATCGAAGTCAATGTCAATATACCCGGTCTGGACCTTAAGAGTGGCCAAACTCAATATCAACAATAATTGTTTAGTAAACATAAGAACTTTAAAGAAAATAACGATATTTTAAAAGTTTGCAATTTTTAAAGTTTAAAATAAAATCATTTATTGATAACACTTTGAAATAAAAACATTTAATTATTTATTCAAAATAATAGTTATTTTATGAGAACTTTGACTCAATTAAAAGTATAACTAAACACTTATAATGTAAATAAGTTTTTGTTGAAAAGTGTGAGAAACTGTTGATATAACTATTTCTCATTTAGTGAGAGATAATATAATGCAAGAAAAAAGAGGTTTCATTCTTAGAGCACAACATTTGGAGGAAAAAAAAGTTCTGAACTTTTTTCAATTACTTTTTCATATAAATTGCTTAAATGTTGGCGATAACAGATATGATACGAGAAAATCCTGTCGTTCTCTCTCTCTCTCTCTCTCTCTCTCTCTCTCTCTCTCTCACTCTCACTCACACTCACTCACTCACTCTCACTCTCTTTCTCCCCTTGTAAAGATATCTATTCTAGTTTCGATTTCCGACTTTCAATTTTAATATAATGTGTTTGTGTCCCAAATAAGAGCAGTGAAAACAAAATATAGTTTTCTGTTAGGCTATGAAAAGATCCGAATATTTGTTTGAATAATATTTGTTCTCAATTTGTGTTATATAATGAAAGTTCATTAGTTCGGACTAACTCTTGAATACAATTTAATGTATTTTTAATAACCTATTAATTGATATAAAGAATTACTTTAAGAGTTTATTCAAGGCTTTTGAAGATTGATTCGATGAAAAACACTTCTTTCAAGAGAACTGATTTTGGGTCAACACTTTCTCAATGAAGACTCACTCATTATTTTCGTTTAACAAATTATTTAAAATATATTAAACCATTAAAGATAACATTATATATGATACCTCGGTCAAAAGTTTATCAAATGATTTTTGATAAAAATTGATTTTTCTTTTTCTTTGTTTAATGTTATTAATTATTTCATTTATATTAGATTTTAATAATTAGAGAATAAAAATCTACGATTTATTATTTCTTCCGATAACTCCTTTTAAAACAGTAATTTAGTTTAAACCAAAAGTAATTAAGTTTTAACTTATTATTCAGTAGTTGAGCAATAAAAGTGGAAATTTTTCCCTAATTCTTGAAACGATAAAATTAAGGAATAAAATTAAGACTTAATTTTTTCAAAAACCTTTCTTTTGATGAATGTTTTGACAAAAAAAAAATAATGAAATTCAGGAAATGTTGATATTACTTCAATGAATTGTGTAATAAATTGCTTAATTCAGTTAATATTCACAAGTACCAATTTTTTGAAAGGGTATACTAATGAATGATGAGATAAATTAGTGTTTCGTAATAATTAATTAGTTATTACCTGAGCCAATATGCGATTAATGTGATGACTAAATAGATGATTGTGAAAATCAGTGACAAAGTATTACCAGAACTGGTTATGTAAATAACTGTCGTCGCAAATGTTGAGTATATGGCAAATGTTTGGACTAAACAATAATTTTGTTTTATTAGACCAATCGCTGCCATTATATTAACAATTACTGAAATAACTAAATAAATTTAGCTTACTTATATTACTTATATTAATTGAATCTGTTTTACTTCCTATATTTAACTCAATTGCCATAACAGTATTAAATGCCTCCCAAAAAGAAGATCCATTAGGATTATTCATTGAATTTAATGTTAATTTGACAAGATGATTCAAATTAATGTTTTGTTCAAGATGTAGATAATAAATTATACAAGTTGAAATCACAATCAGTGTCCAAATCAAAAGAATTGGACGCAATTTTACTGAAAAATTATTAAATTTTGTTTGAAATCATTTTCATATTAATGTTTTAGTGATTTATTTTATTCCATCACTATTTCTCTATACGTATAAAGAAATACATTAAATATGCATTAAATCTATTGATTTGTTTATTTCAATCAATAATAATATATTCTATGATTACATTTATCTCAACGTTTCGAATAATATTATGTAAACTAATGATGAAATAATAGGTCAAAACTATATTTATAAACTAGATCTAACACAGTTTTGGCCAACAATATAGGGGTGGGTTTACAGATTCAAAGAAAATGTTTTGCCGGAAAATATTTTTAATGAAATATCACTAAATGTCATATTTACAAAACAATTTTATTACTTATTTATACTGCGATAACATCTTTTTCAATGAATTTGGAAAAATGTTGCACTCATTTATAAATTAAAGTTTTAAAAAAGTTTTAATAAAATTATTGCAAACTTAAAATTTTTTTAAATTTAATTTAAATAAACTTTTAATTTGAATGATTATTTTATAATATGAGTTAAAATTGTAATGAATGTATAGAAAAAGAAATGTTTTGTATTGCGTTCTTTTACTTTTGTGAGAGAATTACATTTTTTGTGACAATACTCTCATTGATTTCATTAATACAATTCTTTGATTTTCTTATATAACTTTTAAAAAAATAACATTTAATCGTATAAAAATTATTAAAAAATAATTTTTATTATAATTTAAAAATATTTTATAATTTTCACAAAAATAGTGAATATATTGCATATTAAAGATTAAAAATGAGAAAAGTCTACATATTGTGATGAAGGCAATGGAGGAGCAGAGGGTTCAGGTCTGGTGTGATTACAATCTTTATGTGACTCTAATTCTACATAAAATATTTGATCTGAGAGTTTCTTATTATATTTATAAAAGTTCTCCACTTTTTCATTGTAAGAACTATCGATAGAAGTTCGGCTTTGAGTTGGTTCGACACCGACCCCAACCATTCTCCATCTGAGTTCTCTTATTCTGTTGCACAGAATATAAGACAGAATAGTTATGATCACAAATATAAGAGTCGGTATAAAATTCCATAAAAAAGTAAAACTATTTATAAATTCCATAATCGATGCAAAAGTCATATAAATAGCAAACGATAAGACAAAACAATGAATACATTTTAAGGAACCAATGAATCCAATTAAATGGAATAATCCTTAAGTAAAATAAATAAATTTTATTAAAATAATACTAATTTTAAAAAATATCTTAGAATTACCGCCAGTTATTGATGTGATTAAGATTATAATAATTTTATTATGTTTTTGATCACTTGAAAGATCATTTCGAAGATTCTTTGCACGTAATTCATAAGTTTTGTTATTGAAGTTATTGTTAATAATCTTAAGTACAGATCCGCTTCGATTGTTGTGTTGAGATAAACAAAAATCGAGCCAAAAGTCGGCCACTCTTTCACGAAATATAGCGGTCAGTACTGATGTTATGATTATTAAAAGAGTCCATACAATTATAGAATACTTTAAAAAATTGAAAACAAAAGTTTTCATTTTGTATTTATTTTATTTTATCGAAAGTTTTTATTAAAAGAATAGAGTATTTGATTGTTTGAGTCGTTAGCCAATCGTTAATATATTTTCATTTGATTTTATTTAAGTCAAAACAATAAATGTTTTTTGTTTTCATTTCTTTATTATAAAAGTATAAATAGATTTACTGGACTATTAACCTTGAAAGTTGATTGATAATATAATATTATACAAAACGAAAGACAGTGCTAAAGAATTGATCGAGTACAAATCACAAATGGAAAAAAATTATTAAAAAGTTTGTTTTTAATGTTGTCATAGAAATCTATTGATTAATGTAGCTAGTTTATATCATTTAACTTTTTATGATCGCGTCTTCCAATTAACAATTCATTTGATTAAAAATAATGATAATTACCATCATTTGAACAAATAATTAAACACATGGGCAAGATCATTTAGCATAAAAGAAACAAGTACATCTAATATCTTAGTGACTAAAATTAAATAATGTTTGAATTCAATGAAAATTAATATAAATTTGAAAACAAATTATTATTTAATTACTTTTTATAATAAAATATTAAAGAATTTTAGGATTTTATTAAAAACATTTGAAATTATAATGTCATCGACATTGAGATAAAGAGAAGGTAAGTGTTGGTCACCCCTCTATGAACTTAATTTCAAATAAAATTTAATATATTTAACGAATACAATATAAAATTTATATATATTTTTACAAATAATGGAATAAAACAATTTATATGTAATGTTAATGAAAATACCATTAATAATAAGGATATTAATAATAATTTATTTGATATTTATACAAATTTTTATCAAAAATAATTAAAACTATTTTTAAAATACATTAATTGTTAAGAAATTATGAAAATGAAGTCTATTTACAAAAATATATTTTATTTTTAAAATTAAAGTTTAGTTAAATTTACTTTAGTATAACAATTTAGAGACTTTTGGTCGGTTTGGAACTGCTATGTATTCAACCGTCAAATTATCGTCATTTTCTTCACTTCTTTTATTAATTCCATTATTAATGCTTTTATTAATGCTTTTATTAATGCTATTATCGTTTGAATGATTTTGTTGTAAATTTTGAATACTTAAAGCCTTTCCAACAAAACTACTGCCTTTACTGCCTTTACTCGAATGAATATCCAAATGATGTATTATTTTATTTAAATAATACAAGTTATCAGAAATAGAAAAATAATGTTTAATACAGAGTGCAGTCAAAAATAAGTTAATTATTGTGAGCGGAATAATATATAGAACTATAATTGATGTAAACAATACATATATCGAGAATATTGTTATGAAAACTGTGAAAGTAATGAATAGACAATGGTTTTGATTATAAGTGCCATAAATGCCAATAACGAAGAATATTATAGAAACAACTGTTGAAACTGAAATAACAACAATAAATGCAGTCTTTGATCCAAAGAGTGAGTTCGCACTCGAATTGTTTGCCAACGATTCCGATATTTGATCGCAAAGAATACCAATTATTATCAGAATTATTATATCTAATATCTGTATGACGATTACCGACCATTTTTCGCACTTATAGCTAGGTCTTATACATGTATATTTCAAATACATTCGTAACTTTAAAAACACAAATAGTAATAAATAATTGTTTTAAAATAACTTTTGAAACAAATTAAGAGTCATATCTTCGAAGAAAAGGTTTAATACTTTAAATCAAGAATTCAATTATATTTTTATGAATTTTTCTGTTTTATTGATCTGTAATAATGTTTTTATACGTTTTTAGTACTTTTATTCTGCAATCAATTCATTTGGATGTCAATCAATAAAATAAATTGTTATTATCGATCGGTTGTACTTTCATTGTCAAGAATTTCAAACAAAAATTTGTTTCATATAATAAATTATTTATGAAATAATATTTTACAGTTATATTCTCATACAATTAATGTAATTCTATTGAATCAATATATTGAGAAAATGTTTATAATATCTGAGATTTGAATCATTTAAATATTTCTATTGATTACTTGGGATTAATTTTTTAAAAATTGAGACAACATTATAAGTAAACGCAGAAAATGTTTGCAATAAACACAAGATATAAAAGAAGTGAATTATTAAAAATTATAAGTCATGTATTCTTGAGTTTTCCATTAAACTAATTTGTTCTCCACTGGATAGTAATTACCTTGGTTTCCTACGGGCTAATGAGATGCGCAATGTTTATATGCGTTAACTCTTAGTATTCAATGAAGAATCTGTTGAATTCAGTTTGAAATAATGTTAAGTTTTAAATGAGAGATGAAATAAAGGAAAAGAATAAACAGAAACCGCCCACAGAGTCTATGAGTGACAAATTCAAGTTTTGCAAAATGTTTCGCAAAGACTTTAAATTAGTGGATAAACACTTTTCTCTTGAAAACTTTGACGCAAATCTAGCCATGACTTTCTCTTTAAATATCTTAGCTTTGATTAGACTGACATAAGAGTGACCACATTTTTTATCGGTCGCAGACAAAATAACGAAAGACAAAATAACGAATGGACTAAATAACGAAAGACAAAATAACGAAAGACATAATAACGAAGGACATAATAACGAAGACAAAATAACGAAAGACAAAATAACGAAAA
>JAQFZM010000647.1:0-27601 GCA_034695785.1 Galumna obvia
TTTATTATGACATTCACTTAAATTGTTTAAATGCGAGAGAGAGAGAGAGAGAGAGAGAGAGAGAGAGAGAGAGACCTCACAAGAAGTGGTTTTAATTTTTTTTTGTAAAAATGCTCAAACATTCAGTTCATATGAATAAACGTGTCATCCCTTAAGGCTTAAATAATTATGACATCGAAGTCATCGTTAATTTCACACCAAATTATATTTCATAACAAATTTGAATCATTTCTTACTTTTACTTTACTTTACTTTTATTTTTCCCTTAAATTTCTTTGAAATTAAAACAAAACCAGTGATGGGCGCGTTCTTTAAGGTCACACAAATTAAAGGAGAATATTAGATATCTGGCAATGGTCTAAAACTGAGAAATGGGTTTATACAAATCAATTTACTAAAAGGGGGTTTCTTTGCTTTACATCAAATTTTCCCTTTTTTTGTATTTCAATATTTATTGTTTTTAGAGAATATTTTTCAAAAATTTAATTATTTTTTCTCATTTTTTGTCAAAACTCTTTTATCTGTTGTTAAAATTATATTCTTGGTATTAAAGTTTTTTAATTCGAAAACCTCTCCCCATTCCTCTCCTATTCCTCTCTTCTATTCTTTTCTTGAGTTAAAAGAATCGGTAAATTAAGTTTTAATATCAATAAATGAGTGTAAGTAAAAGTAACGATAAATTTATGGTAAAATCACTTAAAATAAGTCGAAAATATTAAAGACATGTTTTACTAAAATTTATGAAATGATTTGAAAATAAGAAAAATTTGAAAAAAGTGAGGATTTGGTGCTATTTCTTTGTTTAGTAGCTTTGATTGCACTCCACCCGAAAACTTGATCTCATTCGGGGTGTGGTAGCGATGGCTAAAAGCACAGGAGAGCAACAAACAGTTGTTGGAAAAATCTCCGCCCAAACTCTGAACTGCAAAAGTGAAAACCTAATGACTACTACTATACGATGCATGGATTGCTTTGCGTGAGTGAGGGATAGACTGATTAAATTGTTCATTAGATCAATATATACCATATATACCCGTCCGCTATGAGTTTTGATGCAATTCTGTTGCCACACATTATAACAATGATTTTGACGATAGGCTTCACGTCTGCAAACACTGTTTGTGAGTCCAATCATTTGGACGACAATAATATCTATGAATTGACACGAATTTCATTATTACTACAAATGAGAGACTCTTTCAATAATAAACCGTTTCTTATGAGTAATAATAATAATAAATATTAATTGGATTTGTCGGTACTTTTTAGGAACACCCGCGACTCGGCGGTAACCCCTTAGCAATGTTGACCGCGCAGTGTAACAAATTGGCAAGCAAAACTCCCCCGCCTTTAGCTGATGCTGCTGTAGGCAAAGGCTTTCATCCCTGGAAAAAGGGCACAAGTGGTGGCGCGTTAAGCACCTCAGGCTCACCACCGAATTCGACAGCGCCAACATCTACTCTACCTCAAAGAGTTCCTTCAATATCCACTAATAACACGAGCACAACCAGTCTGACGAGTTATTCACATCAGCGCCCGGTTGCTGTCACATCAAACTGTGGCACCACCTCATATTCCAGTGACAACCTTTTCTATCCGGGCACTGCTGTTACGTCATGTTCTGAAAGTGGTCAGACAGGCTTCTTAGGAAAAATGCACAGCGAGTCCTCTCATTTGGGCTCAATGTATCCACGAGTTGGTGTCAGTGCTCATCCATATGAGAACTGGCCGTTTAATATGAATTCTGGTCATCCGGCCATCAAACCAGAGGTTACTTCAGTGAATACTCTTAATTCTTCATCTTGGTGGGACGTTCACGCGGCACAAGCGGCCAGTGCTGCGGCAGCCGGCAGTTGGCTCCACGACATGTCTGGCGGTGCGCCGACACTCCACTCACAATTGCAAACCAATTACGCCGGTTCTGGAGATTATGGTCTGGGATCTTCATTGGCAGCCGCTACAACTCCAGCACATCTGTTGTCTTCGGGACAGCATTTACTTCAAGACACTTACAAAATGTTACCCTCAGCACAAAGTGTGGGCCCTTCACCATTTGGTTTGTCTCAACCAGCTCTTCCTCAGGTGCCATCTCCGCGGTCTCAAAGGCGTTATACTGGTCGCGCCACTTGTGACTGTCCTAATTGTCAAGAAGCTGAGCGTTTAGGGCCGGCCGGAGCACATCTTCGAAAGAAGAATATCCATAGCTGTCACATTCCCGGATGCGGTAAAGTCTACGGCAAAACATCTCATCTGAAGGCACACTTGCGATGGCACACAGGGGAGAGACCTTTCGTATGTAATTGGCTTTTTTGTGGTAAACGTTTTACTCGTTCCGATGAACTCCAGAGACATTTACGGACCCACACCGGAGAGAAAAGATTCGCCTGTCCTGTTTGTAATAAACGATTTATGAGATCCGATCATTTGAGTAAACACGTTAAGACTCATAACGGCAACGGAACTGAAGGCAAAAAAGGTAGCAGTAGTGGCAGTTGTAGTGATTCAGAAAACAGCCAAAGCGAACCATCGGTTAACGCATCCACTAATGGACCCACACCTAATTCTCAACCATTAGGAGCGCCGCCGACCCCTACGAATCACAATCAACACATCTCTGGACACGAACCTCAATCACACGACACAAAGTGAGTGAAATTCTCTTTTTCTTTACAATCTTTTACTCGAATTCATTGCTTAAGACTAGTTTTTGGCACTTATTTTATAAAACATCAGATTTTAATGAAATTTTCGAAAATCTTTGAATAAAATATATCAGAGCTTTCCATTGAACCACAGTTGGGCTCAAATGTTTGTCTATAATTACTGAATGCACTGACCAATTAAGTGTATTAACCAAGAGCTAAATTCAGATGAATCATTATATTTTTTACCAAGATAAAACCTTTACAGTGAGTTTTATTGCATTCATAAAAGAAAAGTTCATTATATGTATTATAAATGTTTTGCTTATAAATACTTTCTTTATTCATTCAAATAATATTGGATATGAATAGTTTTAATGTGCTTGCTCATTTCTCATAGCATACGTACGAATTTGGCTCAAAAAAGTGACTCAAATGGGAAGCCTTGAAATATAGTATATTAATAACTGAATCTCAAAATATTTAAACTTTTGTTTCGAACAAATAATCAAAGAATTGATGTAATTATTGATTGTCTCTATTCTGCAGAATTGCCAAACTATGGACTTAAAGTCATCACATATTAGATCGCATTCACGACAAACGAAACATCCAATACATTGAGTTTCTCTTCAGAGAAATCATTTGTAAATTCATTTAACCGAATATCGGGCTTCGAAGCCATTGTCTATCAAATGTTTGTTTGTGTTATTTAACGCTAATTTGTTTTTAAAAAAAATATCGTCAAAACTGTAAATATGTCTTTTTGTCGAATGATTTTTATTAATTATTAATAAATTATCCGTCGCTTTGTATTTGTGGCCAAACAAACAAAACCTCAATTTGTTTGCTGTTAAGGGTCTCTGTATTATATATTTGCTTCAAATTATAATTAAAATTCAAATTAAGTAACGAATGACTCATTATTTCATTATTTTATAAGATTTTTCCATTTAATAACTTTCAGCTAAATTTGTGTACATTTTATTCAAGTCATGACTTATAGTGGAATCAAATGAATTCTAATTCTTAAAAAGTGATGACTCGTTAGAGAGAAGTATTTTATTAGAATATCTTAAAGTTTAGTGTTTTTCAGTTGTTTTAGTTCGAACTCATTTTCTTATTATAATTTTAAAACTATTTATAAGTTTATGGAATGAGATTTGAATTATTTGAGTGATTTGGGACACAATTAGTCAATAAAAGCCAATTTTTATTAAATAAAAAAAAAATAATGAATTTAATTCATTTATCGGTTGAATACAAATACTCATAAAATTTCTAAATATTAGAGATTGAAATTATAGAAGTTTTTGTGAAAAACAATTTCATCGTTTACTAAATGCAATGAAATCAACGAAACAATATATACAATAACTCATGTTTTTTTCAAAATAAAGGTTTGTTGTGTTAACACAAAATATTAAATATTAAGGAATTACGAAGTAATTAACAAAAATTTACTAAAATTTGAAAGTTTAAAAAAAATTATCAAATAATTTTATTTTCACTTTTTATTTATGTGTTCACTCCGTTCTCTTTCATATGTTTGTCAGTATTAGAGAAAGGAATAGCACTCAATAACTACAAAACGACAATTATTAACAAACAGAAAATATTGTAGAGAATAAAATCAGGAAAATTTAGAAATATTTGCTTACATTTTCTATTATATCTCACAAAGAAGACTACGATGAATACAGTGTTTGCAGATTTGCTCAAATGCTCATAAGCCTTGTTTTAAGGTAATAATAATAATACCATTACTTTTATTAGCAAATAAAAGCTATTAATTAGTTTTTTCACGTTTTAGTGTAGAATTTGAATCATAATTAGGATTTAATCAAAATATGTTAAAAGTTTTTGGAATTTATTATAAACTTCTCAATAAAATTGAGTTTAATTTATTAGTTTTTAAGTTTGTTTTTGCACTTTTATTAGTGAAACACTTTGTTTATTCTACTATCGATTCTTATGATTAATGACTCAATAATGAGTATTAATAACTTGATTTTTAGCTCATTTTAATACTCAAATCATAAACAAATTTTAGTAAAAATAATTGAAAGAAAAAATTAGGAATTTTTATCTCTTAAATAACAAAATTAATTCAAAAATTTCAAATTAGTTTTGCTTTTAATTAACGTTTAAATTTTAATAAATAATTATAAAAGTTTTAAAATAAAACGAACTTTTAATCAAATAGTTTTCATTTATAGTCCAATCATTAAAGATATATTATTAACAAATCTATTATTATTTGAAAGAGAAATTATTTACTGATTTTATGAATTTATTGTTAAAATAGAAATTTAGAATTTTATTACAACAATTTTATTTATTTATCATTTTTTCAATTAATTAATTTTAATGAATTGAATTTTATAAGTTATGAATTTGAATACATTTTACACTAATTTAAGCTTATTGTCTATGTTTAGCTTACCTTGAGCCATCTAACTTAAGCTAGGCTAACTTTAACTAACATTTGTAAGATCCTTAAAATCCTATTCAGATCTAACATCAAACGCAAGTTTTTATTTTAATCTCGAATTTTAACTAAAACTAATAGTTTTAAATTATTTAACAGTTTTGTCACTTCTATTATTGATTGAATCTTGGTGATAGTAATTATTCCAAAGTTTGGTATTAGTTTCACAATTAAACTAAAATTTTATTTTTATTTTGTTTTAAGGCTTAACTTATATCTAATACAAGTATTGTCAATTTTTATATACCAAGATAATTATCTAAAATAAATAAGAAATACTTTCAAATACTGAAAAATATATTCAGTATTTTTTCAAAAATTTTTATTTTTAACAAAACACTCCAAAAATTTTAGAATAAATTTTTAAAGATTTGAGTCAAATAATCAAAACTTATCTCTTCTCAAATATTTTATGGATTATCCGATTATTTTTAATAATTTTCGATAAATAACTCAAAATAAAGTCATTTTCAAATTGCTTTTTGGTCGCAAATCACAAATTTTCGAACTCATGTTTTGCAAGAATAAAATAAAATAAAAATCAAATGAAAACATTTTTCATATTTTATTAAATTTTAGAAATTAATTTATTTTCATTTATTAAATATCTTTGAGTCCTCTCATTCGAGTAATTATCGCTTAATCTTTAAGTTTAATAATTTTTTTATATGTCCTCCAATTGTTTGCACCGAATTTTCAATTAATCGATTTTAAACAAACCATATCTGATCGTCAATTATTTGGGATAACATCTGATTATCATCACTAATGATTGTTTAGTATTAATGAATTAGAAGCATGCAAATTTATAACAAATTCATAGCACATCATTTATTTGTTCTTAAAACGATAATAAAGCGATAAAATTAAAATATTATTATTTTATAATTTATTATTTACTAAATTCTTATTAAAACAAAACAATATTTTAGATAAATAGGAGTTTAAATTCATAAAACAGTTGAATAACAAAATTCATTTTTGTTTAGATATATTAATGGAAAGTTTTTATTCCTTCATTACTAATAAAAAGGTATTGGTTTTCAATTGTTAAAATTCTTCCAAAATTAAAAATTTCAAAAAAGTAAAGATTCCTATTCAATATAAAATGTACTAGAATGCAAATAAATTGTATCCTTTCTCTTACCTTATTTTCTGGTACAAATGAGATTTAATATTAGAAATAAAATTTACTAGATTATTGCAAAAACGTTAGCCATAATTTGTCTAAAAATTGGTTTTCCGGCAAATCTATAATCTTTGTATTTAAGATCGCACTTAAATAAAAAGAAAAATTGGTTTCAAATAAACAATCATTTATTTTGTGACGACTAATGAAAGGGAAAGACGAAACCAGAATAAAAATAAGTGGAACCAAAGCCTTATTCCTATTCTTCTGTTAATTAAAGCGGTGCGAACTAACACTTGAAATTATATACTGAACTTTAATTTTTAAATTTAATAAGAAATACTATATAAGAATTTTAACCATTGACTAATGATCGATGACCATGCTTGTTTTAAGCATTTTTTGATCTATAAAATAGAAATATTGGCCGTCACTGAAACAATAAATAATAGAAGTGTTCTCTTAAAACAATTTATTAATTAAGAATCGTTTAATAGAATACTTAAGATAAAAAATGTTTTCAATTTAAGATTAATTTGAATTAAACTCTAATTAATAAACTCTAAAAACTTGAAAAAATTAAAGTCTTTCAAAAGACAAAAAGTGCACTAATTTTTAATAAAACAATTATTGTTTCATTCATTAATTAAGACATATATTGGAAACAAAACGCAATAATTGATTCAAAGAATAAATATTAAATTTATTGAATTCGCAAATAATTTATTAATATTAAGAAAAAATAGTTCAGTATATCTGGAGAGAAACTAGGACGATTTATAATACGCTCGAATAATTACTAGCAATGTTATTTACAAAATGTGCGAGAGAGAGAGAGAGAGAGAGAGAGAGAGAGGGCCCGACTGTTCCCGGATGCTTTTTCATAGGTTGCATGCAATGCGATCATCAGTTTAGACGACATTTTATGTTTGAGTTCATCGTTTGAAAATTTTTGGCAATTTTTGCTCCGCATATATAGAATGTGACTTTTTTTCTGCTTTTATTTCAACGAATGGTATAAAATGAGACGAAAATATCCACTAATATATTATTCGACTCTTATATTATACATATATAACATGGAGTGTAGTATAGGTTTTATTTTTGTCTGTATTGCAGAACGAGTCATATAATTTACTGAAAATCATTAGATGCGGCAGACAATAGACATTTGGTCGCCAATTCATGTGAATTCGTTCAATTGTTTTGCTATAAAACAAACCGTATATACAGTAATATAGAGACAAATATTGTTACCGAAAGCAAACTTCTAATATCGCATCCGATTATTCTTTGAACCGAATTTTAAATTTACACTTAAAAAGAGTTTCTCTAAATTAGTCTTTTGTCTACTCATTGAAGTTATCTTTAGGTTCAATAGATTTAATTACTTTAAAAGTTTAAACAAATATTTTCTATAATTTTTTTTGAAATGACTGTCAAAAGAGTAAAACTGATTAAAAATAAAAGTCAACAAAAAAGAGAAATATATTATAATAATAAGAGACAGAACTGATTCCAATAATTCATATGATGTGCACTGATTTTCAAATTAATCTTATGTTTGTCTGAATGGCAATTATGGACCCAAATGTCAGATCGATTTGCGATTTGCGACACTCACTGCTCGACACAAACGACAGAAGGAGTACTTCACAAAAGTCAATATAGAGATAAAGAGAGACAAAATACAGGCTTTAGTTAGTCTTACATTTAAATTAATTTCTTTTCAAAATGAATAAAGACTTAAATTTCAATGAATATAACATTTTGTGACTCAAATTATTTAAAAATATTCTGAAGTAATGCGAGTCTCGTATGGATTTGTAATTATTTTTCATTGAAATGTGTGTTCGCTCACCATTTAGTCTTGAATGAGATATAAGAGAAGTCAAGACATTAAAGCGATGTATTTATTTGAAAGTATATAAACCTCCGCCTGAGTCCTCCTACGCACACCCTTTATCCCATTTGAATATATGTGTTGTTCCGATGAATTGCATTTTTATTTCTTGGCGTTTAGACAATTGTAACGCAATTCTCTTTGAATATTAGCGCAAAAGCTCTCAAACAACGAGTGGTGGAGTAGTGTTGGCCTCCAAATCATAAAACGCCTTAATGGTAGTGATGAAAAATCATCCGAACCAACTCATACCAACTCAACTAAATCCCACTGAAATGCCTTTCACTCAATAAAAGTCTCATTTCCAAACTCTTCGCAATAGTCTCACAATAATTGAAAGAATAAATACTTTTTATACATTTGTGTCTCTAATAGTAATAATTATTAGTATTATATGAAATATGAATTATCGATATAACAATAAATATGTTTTTCCTTATAATTTCATGTTTTCGTTATGAGATTTATTTATAATTTTATTTAATTATACTATTATTTTATGGCTGAGAATAATATAAGAAACGCATATATAATAGCAATACGTAAGTCATAAAAAAAGATTAGAGTATATAAACTGAAGTCATTTAAACATTTATAGTCTTAGAAAATAAGGAGCACTCATTCGGACGGTAATGACACAAATACTACGACTCCTCTAAAAGACTAAACGTTATAATTTTGATGCGATTCCCCTAAAGACTGAAACACTAATATCACTCCAAAATGTGTTCTTCAAGAAATGATGAGCCATCGGTGGCGACGGATTGTTTTGATGGCAAACATTTCACTTCATATGTCATAATAGACTCATTTCGTTGAAATGGAGACTAAATTTCAAGAATTCCTTCAGAATATCAACTATTGTTTCCTTTTTTTTAAAAAGAGCTTAAAAGTGATTACAAGAAGTATGTGAGCGCTGACGCCCTAACGCAAGAAGTCTTGATTTGACATCCTATCCATACGTTTGATCTCTCTCTCTCTCTCTCTCTCTCTCTCTCTCTCTCTCTCTCTCTCTCTCGCCTTTACTTTCTCTAATCGAATTTCTTCGGTATATATCAACGCAAGTATTCAACAACTTTTAGCTAAAGAAAAGGCATATTTTTTTATATTTGAAGCATTGCATCTATGAGTTAAGGCAACGACAAGAGCGGAGTTCCGCATCTGAATTGTTGATGTCGTGTTGACAGACGACTACACTTTTTGCGACACAAACAGACAAAAGAGTGGAAACAATTTCACACTATATTCTCTTTTTTCTATTTTTACTAAAACTCATTTACATCTGCTTTTAATTTAGATGAAAATAACTAAAATGCAAACCAAATGAGAGTATCACTAATTTTTGAACCAATTATTCTGAGCCACTGATGGTATCACTATTTCGCCAAAATTAGAATATTTTTTTGAGGCTTAAAATTGAATTAATTGTGAGAATAGGACTCTAAAAATGAGTGTATTTTAAATCTTATTTAAAATTTATTTAAAGTCTATAAAATCGAAATATCGGTTGAGTTAATGCAGTTTAAAGTATTTTCTAATTCAGTTCTCATATCAATTGATATCGATTTTTAGGAAATACATTATTCGATACATTATTCGATAACTCTGACAATCTTTGAACTTTTGAGAGTAGAATTTCAAATTAATTCCCAGTTCACCACTTCGTAAATTTAAAAGCGGTTCGCCTTTGATCTGAATAGTATATTATATGAGATCAAGAGTAATGTTCTGCCCCTTTATTTCACTTTCAATTTATTTTTTGAAGGCCTTTAAAATCAAATATGAAGCCAACGATTGATACGACTTTAGACGAAAGTATTACTCATATGTGTGTAATTTCAAACTATTGGATGCACTGCCCCTCACAACACATCCATTGACACACTCTTACTATTCAAACAACAATGAAATGAAAATCAAAAATTTAAAGATTAAAACCAAATATAAGAAAATAATAAAAATCAAAAGTAATATGAAGTGAATGTAAGCGCTATTATTCAGAGAAATAGTGAAACCATTACTTCAAAATGACAGCAATAGCATCAAAGGTCAGACACGATGCCATCCCTCTCACCATTGGATGTAACGCCTAACGCCTCAAATCTTTTTACGCCATCAAAACTTCTATTGCTTTCAAACAAAAATTATTGTTTAATTTGTGATAATAACTGAAACTTTTATTAACTAAAAGTCACTAAATATACTCATCACATGATTTTGCAAAAAAATTATCTAGTTAATTTATAAATGTTTGACTACAAATTATGATATCATAAAATACTCAAATATTTGTTTTATTCAATATTTTGCAAATATTTTAAAACTTTTATTAATACTTCGATATAAATGTTTCTGTTTTTAAATATCTATATTTGAGCCGACTTTCAAAGTGAACGTTTTGAGTCACTTTTGTTATTAAGAAATCTAAAGAAGGAATGGTTTGATTGAGAATGTTTTGGACAGTCAGTCAAAGAGTGTGAATAGAGTAAAGGAATAGTAAAAATTGGTTGTATTTTTGCAGAACTCCGTAAATGATATATTACAACAAAATATTTGTTCTGACAAACATTGAAAAAATTTTGTGAACACTATTGCACACAAAACTCAGTCGATAATAGTTGAGGGCTAACCCTCCCATTCATTTCTATTGATGTATTTGCAATGTTTTGCAACACAGATCCCAATGGAGACGATATTAGGGAATATAGTCTACAGAATATAAAGCAAAACACTAACTATAAAATGCAAACGTTTTAGTTCTCAACTGTTCTCAACAGTTCTCCATTTTTTTTATCAAACGGCAAAGTTTCAGGTAAATTAGCCCTCTATGAGTGCACAACTATAGTGAGAGCACAGCTGCCGCTTCACATAAAACACCGCAAAAGCAATTCTTCATTTACACCATCGAAGGCAACGACAATCGAATTGCTATTTACTGCACGAGATTTGAGCGCTCACTCAAGAGCTGACTCTCTGTTTGTCTCTTTAGATCGGGACTCAAATTAATCGGGTTTTATAAACAGCAGGCAGTCTATAAAGTCCACCACTCTATTACTTTAACCTCTATTTCAATGATCACTAACTAATGGATAATTTGAATACTTTGTAACTAAGAAACGGCAACCAATGCTTTAACTAAAACCTTATATATTCTCTATTATTACTGATTACAACAGTTTATTGATTACACACTTTTCATCGAAGAATTCAAATCTTCTTTAATTTAAATTCTTTTGACAGTATTTCAAAGAATTGACAACAAATAAAAAACATTTATTTGTTAACATTTAATAGAATAAGAATTAATGGAATTTTTTCATTTAACAAATCAATTGATAATTGATTTTAATTAAATGTTTTGTTGAAAACATTTTATATAAAACTTTGGGATTCGAAAGAAATTTTGTTTAATATGAATTGAAAACTTGCAAAATTTGCACATTTATTCTATAGATATGTTTGTATACATATACTTGTACATATTAGTTGATATATATATAAACAATGGATTCATTTTGGGGTAAATCAAAGATTGATTTTCATTTTACTTCAAAATTATTTATATTTCGAAAAGAATTACAAACAGAAAGGAATGAGAATTTGATAAAAAGATTAAATAATGATTTGATATGATTTTTGATACGAAAAGACTATAATTGTGAGACAATCAAAGGTTTTATCGGTTGAAAAAAGAAATGATCGCTAAAAGTATTTGAGGAAAAGAGAGGACATTAAGTAGAGAATAAGCCGGATCTGTGTCTCAGAAAGTACTCTCATTTATTTGAATATATATTAGTAGTGTTTGGAATTGTGTCACAGATCGTGATTCAAAGGAGGGGACGTTTGCCTTTTCTGGCATTTGCTTTGACTCTGGCATACAATTGAGTGAAAGGCCCGAAATATTCGTAAAATGACCAAAAAGTGTATGAACTCCAGTTTGGAGATAACCTGTGATTAGGGCTGAGAACTGAAACCACGAATAATATATAGTCATTGGTTTAGTGTTGGTCTGTAGTCATCCTGTTTTTCATATTTTTCTCGTTCACAGAGATATCAACGAAATATAATTTTCTATTCATTGCCTGTATTTCTATTCATTGAAAAGTCGTGTATATTTCAAAACCAAAAAACGTCTCAAATAGTAATTCAAACGAATTTATATTTTTGTATTAACAACATATGCATAATAGGAACAGCACCTCATAATATGCAAATTCTGTGCAAATCATGCCTCAGAGACACAAATTAGATTATTTAAAGTTTGGCGTCTTTCATGTCGGCTCCACTGCCATCAGTTCGCCAAAAGTTTAACTCAATTGATGCCGCGCTCTGGTCGTCACCACTACTACCACTACCCATACCACTACCCATACCACTACTATATACTTTTGATGATAATTGTGGCCAAAAATTTAGCCCAAAGTCGAGATGAGATGCATATAATGCATATAAGTATATACTTAATGAATGCCTACTGTATGCGAATCAGTACGAAAGGCCCCAAATTGGTGGACGACGCCAACCATTGCACAGACTTCAATAAATGACAGCATTGACTTCAATTAGACCACTGCCTAACCGACTAAAGACAACTTTCTATTAGATATCACTTCTTATTGCATACATTAACTAAAAAATGCAAATCATTTCAAAATTTGTTTTGAAATTAGCGTCAAAATTATCGCCAAAAAACAATCATAACTTCAAATCATTGATTTGTTTGATTTCAATCTCTTCTTTTGTATTCAATTGTTTTCAATTCATTTGAATTTACTTTTAAATACATTTCAATAAAATTATTTGAATATTGACTCAGACTTTGTTTAAATGTTTGACTTTTTATTCATCAAAAATCTATTAAATGAGAGAAAATGTTTTCATTTGAGTGACAATTAGTTTACAATTTGTCAATACGTAAGTCATTTACATAAAATTGATTTATAAACATTTCAACAATTATAGAATAGGAATATCTGTGTTATCTATGTCATTTTGTCATCTTGTCATTTTGTCAACTATCAAATATGTTATAACTTATAAGTCATCCAAAAGTGATGTGAAATATAAGAATATAATGGCGAATGTTTGTGGACATTATTATAATGATTTGGTGTCCTTTAATTTGTTTCATTTCAATACTCTGGGAAAAGTAGTTTCGTTTTTTGGTTCTCAACTTTTTTCAAAATTAGTGGTTTCTTTTCACAGCAGTTCTTTTTGGAGCACTTTTACAGGACTATAACCAAGGTCTCATCTGACAGTAATTTCAGGAAAAACCAAAAAAAAAATCACTCAATAGTTCTGATGTTATCAATGGTTGAGCGAACCCTCAAAACTTCATTATTAGCTCGACTTCAAATATATTTTGATTCAACAGAATATCAATTTTACTTTTTTTTATTGTTATTATTCACTGAAAGTTATATTATATCTTATATTATTAGGTTTTGCTTTTTTACCATACTACATTTATACTTATATTAAAAGATGAATCTATTTTTTTATACGTATATATTGTTTAAATTTATATACAGTTCTCATATTCGGTTTGAGTTTCATTTTAAATATAAATTGATTGTTATTTTGATTAAATTAAGCGTTGTTTTTGTCTAAAATCTATAAATTATTTGAATATTTATAATTGAATTTTATTTCTAACTTTTTTTCATTAGTTTTTATCTCAAAATTGAATATATTTTGAAATTCTTTGAATATTTGTATATAAATTGAGTTGACTTTAAAAATTATTGTCATTTCTTTCGTCCATTAATTTTGAAAAATTTTAAAGAAATTATTTAATTTTATGTTTGAAGTCTTAAACAATAATTGGATTACATTTTAAAAGTTCTTTTGTTTGACTTCTATTCAAGTTTTAAATCGCTTTTATATTCCATTTGTATTTAAGAAATAATTATTAATTGTTTGAGAGTTTGCAAACGGAAAGCTCTTTATTGCCGTAAATTGTAAGTCAATTGTGAGTCAATTGCGAGTGAATTGCGAGTGAATTATGCAAATTCCACACGACTTTCATTTCCTTAAATAATTTTAAAACATTTTTTCGTAATTATTTTCGCATTTATTCCAAACAACTTTGAACTCAAATCAAAGAAAAGAGTCACAAATGAGTTATTATATGCAGATTATCGCTTCTTCAGATGTGAACCGACGACTTATAATTCATTGTTCGCGTTATTTGTCATTTGTTTGCCACACAATTATACAGAATATCTGTTCCACTCATTATTTAAATCAAATTGAAATCATTTAAAGCATTCAAATATAGATCTATAAATTGATTTTACAACTATTGAAACATTTTATTAACATTTGATTCAAACAAATATTTTAATAAATTTCAATCATTTTATAACCAAAATCTTATTCTATAATCAGTCAAAATTAGTGAAGATATAAACACTTTTATCAAAAATGCAATAATTTTTAATAACAAATTTTACTATAAATTAAATCATTTAAATTGAAGTAAAATATTGAGTCTATCGATGGCTATCGATGGTTATCAGTCGATCGACTTTTATTACTATTATTATTATTTTATATTTATTATTCTTATTCTTAAAATCATTAAAATGTAATTTTAATCAAATAATATATTTTAAATATAATGACTGATTTTAGTTTATACCAAAAACATTAACTCATAGTATTAAGTAAAAGCTAATCTCAGGTTAGATTTATACTATCTATTCTGAACTGTATTTATACTGTCGTCTCCGAAAGAGGATATTTCAGAATCTTTTTGAGAAACAAATAGAAAATCTATAAAAACAAAGACGAGACTTCATTTCATATATTTTGCAAGGTGATATTCTTTCCTTATTTCTGAGAAATCATGATTTGATAAAATTTGTCGTTTAAAACAAAAAGAAAAAGATATGAAAAAATTTTCATTTTGAATGTCTTATCACTATTTTTCATAAAAACAGTTTAAATAATTTATAGTAAAAGTAACTAGCTAAAAAGCTGAACTGAACAATGAAAATGATATCTAAACAAAATCCATATTAAGTTATAAATATGTCTCAGAAAAAACAAATCAAATATTAAAATTAATTCTATATTTGGCATAAAATTGAAAAATGTAAATTCCATCTTGATCGTTTATAAAAAAATAAAAATATACTCTAAATTTCTATCGATAAATCGGAACAAATTATAAGAAGAGTTCCTATTTTTTCATTTTTAAAACCTTTGAATTTCCACAAATTTAGGATATTAGGGAACATTCTATTCTAGCTAATTTTGTCTATAGGAATTTTAGAAAAAAAAAACATTAACAAAAACTTAAACGTGAAAATTATTATATTTTCATATTCAAAATATAGTATAATTTAAGAATTACTATAATTGTATTCTTAAATTAATAAAAACAAAGGATAACTTTTTTATTAATATATCAATTATAATATCAATGATATATTATTAATATAATATTAATGATAAAAATAAATAAACAAAATTGAATTTTTAGTTGTATTAATTAAGAAAATTTATATTCATTTCTAACGAAAGGATTAAATCAAACCTTTTTATTAAAAAAAATAGGATTCCCTCCAATCGCTCGAATAAATTGTTGATAAGAAAAAAGATTTTATATATTAATATTTTTATAGAATTAAATATAATAAAAATTTATGGCTATTAATGTATATTAAATATATTATTGTTTATAAAAAGTTTGGTCAAAATAATCAAGAACAATTGTAATTCAATTTTTTTGCTACTATATTTATGCACATTATGTTAATGGAAATGATAATAGACCATGATACAACATACATGATAAATGAAGGTTACAATATTTAAATAATTATCAAAAGGTTTATTTTCACAAATGAACTAGGTGATACTGGTGTTTAATAGAAAAAAAAAGTGTCTAAAAGTAGTTTTTTGAGTGTCGTTCCACTTCTTTGAATATAAAAACTCCAAAAATCATTGAAAGAAAATAAATGTATTAATGAAATTAAAATTGAATGACTTTTAATAAATTCTTTTCTCATTAATTGAAAATTTTTTACAGTAAATAAATCTATTAATCATTTAAACTAAACTTTTGATGTTATTTTTGAAATAAATCACTCAGAGTTCTATGAGATGTTTATCTTTTTCGGATGAATTGAATTCGGGTTTTGTTTGTGGAAAAATTGGGTTTTTCTAATGCGAACCTTTAATACACTGATTATATTTTGAAATCAATTTATCCTTAAGATTAAAATTTTGTTTAATACTCTCCATTTTTTTGTAAAAAAATGCTTTTAAAAATGGATTTGAAAAAATAAGTTCAAAATAGACGAAACAAATGATATATTTGAAACTTTTAATTAGTAATAGTTTTTTTGAGTCATATATTAATTGATTTGATTTGTATTTGAGTTCTCAAAAGTTTGAAGTTTGAAGTCTTCGGTTTGTTTTGTTTATAAATGACATTCAATTGTAATAATAATTAAATTTAGAAATAATATCAAAACAAATATAGAAGTAAAGGTCCGTACGATAAGAGATACCTGTATTGTCAGTATGACATAAGAGTTGGTCCATTTTGATATTCATTAACATTTGTGAACCACTCCTTAATTACGAAGTGGTGTCTACTTTCTAATGATCGATGAGTTAACGAAGAGACTACTATTGGGAGGTATGTTTGCGATGGGTTTGCAATGGGTTTGAGATGGGTTGCGATGGGCGGCAAATGGGAGAGCAGTTTAACTCTGAGTTATACCTCAATCTCTTGAATGCTATAATCGACTGAAAAATTGAATACAATTTTGAAATATAAGTTTACATAATATGACAGAAACTGAAATAATTATAATCGAAGATATGCTAAACTATTATATGATATGTCATATAAACTATAAATTACTGAAGGGATCAAAATCTCTAAATATTTTATTAAATATTCGGTTAAAGACTTAAAGAATGCGTTCAACAAAAATTATTATTCAGAAGTCGATTGAAGGGATGCCTCCAAACGAACGGCAAAAAAATGCAAATCTAATTAATGTTAATTTTAGTCCAATTAAAGAAACAAAGAATTATTTCGAAATTATTTTTTAATTGCAAATGATTTCATTCAAATTACTCAAACATTACTCAAACATTACTCAAACATTACTCAAACATTACTCAAATATGCATTCATTTTATACTTGAGAGAGAATGAGCCAACTCTTAGTTCATTTCTACGATAAAAACCATCACAACTACTATCAAACAAAAAATCAAAATATAATTAATGCTAATATTCTAATATCAGAACAGTTTCTCATATTTTTTACTAAAAAAATAAAGCGATAAAATCATAAATTATGAATCGACTTCTGTTTTATTATACATTAGCTAATGATTATCCTTTTGTCTCTATATAAGTGTATAAGTGTTTACCCTTGATCAATGATCAATGATCATTTTCATTTACTTCTAAATTAATAATTCTATTATTGGATTATTTGATACAAAATATTCAAATTCTAGTTATAACTTATAAACTGATTAATAGATTTGTAATTAAATGAAGTATTGAATAGTTGTGACACATCTATGACTACAACAATAGAATTATTGATTTCCAGAACCAATATTTTGAAATTAGTAACAATTTAGAATGACCTCGAATAGGGAGGACTCGAATAGGACTCGAATAGGACTCATTATCATTTAACTGATTTCCGTCCCAATAATGTCTCCTCAAATTGCAGACACTTTTATGGAACTCAAGGACTACACCTTTTTATAAATGAGTCGAAACGGAATTTTTTAAAACTTATAATTAAATGTCAAATAAGACAAAGCATTGAATTTCGTATTTAAATTAATATCAAAATAAAGAGCCGTTGAAAAGGAAATCAAAATTCAATGAATTTCTTTCAATTTAAAAGAAATTTATTTATTTTATTGAAAATTTTCAAAAATTGAAATCAAGAAAAGAATGACTTTATATTACAAATGTTTTCTTTAAAAAAATGAATTTAAAAATATTAAAACAAAAGAGTAATAAATAAACTAAAAAATGAAAATTTTTAAATAATTTACAAAAACAAAAAAAATAATGAAAATGAGATTAAAATGAATTCAATCGTCGTCTGATTCGTCACCGAAATTATATTTGACGGGTTGTCGGACTCGACCCGACTTTTCTCTCAATTCTGGGGGTATTTCAAAGCCATCCAATTCGATGACGTCTTTCGATTTCTTTGTCTAAAAATCAATTAAAATTCAATTAATTATTTTTTTCAAATCAATTTAGTTTTAATACCTTTTTCTTTTTGGGAGATTCCTCTTCAGAATCCGATAAATTCTTCTTTTTCTTAGGTTTTGAGGATTTCTTAGGTTTAGATTTTGGCAAATCATTGTCGGAATCAAAAGCTTTCTTTGAAGCTTTAGTTGCTTTCGGTTTTGGTTTTGGCGTTTGAAAGTCATTGTCTTCAAGATCTGAATCGGAATCAAAAGCTTTTTTTGAGGCTTTCGTTGGTTTGTTTTCATAAATTGTTTCCAATTTGTCTGTCGTTTCGGAATCAAAAATATTGTCACTATAAGTGTCATAAGAGATACCATTATTTGATTGATTGACACCATTTTGGTTATCATTTTTAGTTATTATGGCATCAAAAAGTTCTTCACTCGTCCTCTTACTATTGGATTCAATTTTTTTAGAGCTCCCAAAGAGATCGTCATCGCTATCATAAACGGTATTTATTTTATTTTTGGAAATTGTTTTAATGAGATCTTCTGTTTTGTCAGTTGTGTTGAATGAGACCAAATCATCGCTTTGAGTCCCTTCAAGAGTTGACTCTTCGTTTGACACTTTTTTTGTTGGTTTTATAACTCGAGTACTTGTATTCGAAGGAATGTATTCTTGAGGCGCTTCATCACTATCTTCCTGGAAATCATATTCTTCCTCTTCTTCTTCTTCTGATTCAGTATCAGACCAGGGATTCTTCTTTTTACCTTTTGTTGTCTTTTTCTTAGAGTTTGTCTCTTTTTCACTCTTTTTTTGTCGTTTATTCTTCGGCTTTTGTTCTTTTTTGTTGAATTCAATGGTTGTTGAATTCAGATCTGTTGCCACAGTATTGTTAGTATTGTTAATATTTTTAGATTTGGCCCTTTTTTCGTCGATAATTTGTGGGGAAACACCAATGCGTTCAGAGAGTGGTCGTCTCAACTCAGTATCGCTGTCCACGTCTTTATCAATGATATTATCTTCAGATTTCTTTTTCTTTTCACTTAATTTTTTGGTTCCTTTTTCTGTTTTTCGATAACTTTCGAAATCGATTTTAGGTTCAATTCTTTCGGCGAAATCCGATGGTTTGGAATCAATACTTAATTTTCCAGATTTTGTGTTATTTCGGGATTTATTAGTCGTTGATTTCGACGATAACTTAATAGGTTTGCCAGAAGTTACAGATTCTCTTTCTTTTTCTTCAACTGAATCTAACTCTTTAATAAAAGCATCTAGATCATCCTCCCAAAGCATTTCGGGGGTCATTTTCTTAAGTCTTTCTAATTCTTGTTTTTTGAGATCTCTTTGTTTGAGGAGTTCCTCTACTTTTTCTCTTAACATACTTCTCATCGACATATCAAACAAATAATCGAAATTATATTTCTTATATTTCTTCGGTTCGTCACTATTTTTATCATAAGAATCGATATCTGATTCTTCGCTTCCGCTCTGATCTTCGGTTTCATTAGTGGTCCCGTGTTTTGAATTCCATGTTTTCACCGGATCCGAGTCATACCGTTTTTCAATAAGTTGTCGAATAAAATCTTTTTTCCTCACGTTTTCCATTTTAATGATTCCATCATTTTTCTGAAGAATAAAACGAGCTTGGTTCTCCAATTTGAGAGCCTCTGCTTCCAACTTTCCCTCATAATATGCTTTACGTTTGGCATAAAAGTCAAGTCTAACCGGAAAATATTCCTCAAGAATTTCTTCGGGCGTATCGTATCTCTTAAGACATCCGTTGTGGTCAAAGAGAACCATTGATGTCGTCGAAAGAGATGACTGCAATTTGAATGTTTTATGTATTCCATCGGCCAATGATTTATTGAGATTTGTTTCAGACAATGAAATCACAAATCGAACCGTCGATTCGGTATTATATTCTTTATATTCATTAATAAAAGATGGCGTCTTATCATTGCCGTGAAGTAGAACCTCTAAAGTGGACTCTTTGTATGTTTGAGTCCAGGTTCTGACGGGAAGTTCAGTTATTTCAAATGATTTTCCGTCCAAAAGTCCCATTTCTCCGTTCACAACAAATCTTTGGGTATCGATTTGAGTAATGGTTCCGCGAAATCCTTTAAACCATGGCTTCATGGCTTCAATTTCTTCTCCTTTAATAAGTCGTCTCAAGTTTTCGACGATTTCTCGGGGATTATAATTAGGAATTTTAGTACTCCATCCCGTACCGATTCCTTCCGCTCCGTTAACCAAAACCATTGGAAGAATTGGAACGTAATATTCGGGTTCTATTTTTAGATTGTCGTCATAGAGATTGTTAAGGAGCGGATCGTCCAGAGCTGGAAATATCTTTCGCGCCAAAGGACTGAGCATGGTGAAAATGTAACGGGCACTGGCAGAGTCTTTGCCCCCCTGAAGACGGGTTCCAAACTGACCGATAGGTTGAAGTAAATTAATATTATTACTGCCCACAAAATTCTGCGCCAAATTGACAATGGTTGACATAAGCGAGACTTCACCATGGTGGTATGCAGAGTGTTCTCCTACAGAACCGGCCAATTGGGCCACTTTTACTTCTCGTTTGTCATTTCGTTTAAAACAAGTGAACATAACTTTTCTTTGTCCCGGTTTAAGGCCATCCATAAGAGAAGGAATGGAGCGCTCGTTATCCATATTACTGAAGAGAATCAGTTCTTTATTAACAAAATCTTTAAATGAAACGCTTCGGGTATTGCTTTCATATAAATAGACTTCTGGTAAACCCAATTCTCTTCTCTTTTTCTTTTCTTCCATACTATTAGTTAACCAGTCCTTTCTCTGTTCTATCATTTTCTTACTAAACGCTAATTTAATGGTGTGGTCGTCGTCAGCGCCGGTATATTTAAAAGTTATTCTGTGTCTTCTCATATCTTGAAAATACTCTTTTGCCTCAACACTGGTTGATGTGCCCAAACCTTAACCATTAATTTTTTTAATATTTCAAGTATTGAATAGAAATATATTACAAACCCTTATAGTATTTAATTTTCCAATTACTCCAATTGTGTGTCGCTTTTTTCCACTCTTCAAATTCAGGTAAACTATAAAAGGATTTTATTTCACTTCCTTTCGATACTTTTACGATCGGAGTTATAAACTCTTCCAAAAAGTTAAGTTCCAAAAGTTTGGGCCAATTGTAATGAATGAAATTAATGAGTAGACCCTTAATGTGTGATCCGTCCTGATCTTGATCAGTCATTATCATAAGCTTTCCATAACGCAAAGTCTTGAGATCTTCAGGAGTGGAATATTGTTTTTTGTACTGAAGGCCCAAAATTTTGATCAAATTATTAATTTCTGCATTCTCCAATATCTGTTTATGAGTGGCTTCTCTCACGTTAAGCATTTTGCCTCTCAGAGGAAATACTCCATATTTGTCGCGACCAATTACTCCGAGTCCGGCCACAACTAACGATTTGGCGGAATCGCCTTCAGTCAGAATAAGTGTGCAGTCAATTGAATGTTTAGTTCCGGCGTCGTTGGCGTCTTCTAATTTAGGAATTCCCTTCAACTTTGACTGTTTCTTTGAGTGACATTGTTTTGCAAGTTGTGTCTGTGCTTTAAACTGAACCCAAGACATAACTGACTCAATGACACCAATTTTATTGATAGAATTGAAAAACTTATCGCTCGGAACGCATTTTGAACCAAAACTTTTTGTTTGTAAAGTCATCGTCTCTTTTGTTTGTGAGTCAAACGTTGGGTTTTCTATCAAACAATTGACAAAAAGCCACAAATGATTTTTGATTTGGAAGGGCTTCACATTGACTCCCACTTTGTTTTTCTTTTTAATAATATCAGCCATTTTTGATACAATTTGATCCGAAACATAATCGGTGTGTTTTCCTCCTCTGGTAGTGGCGATACTGTTCACAAAAGAGTTTTGTTGAAAACCTTTATCACTGACAGTAACTCCTATTTCCCAGCGATCGTTCACTACTTCATACGCTATTTTCAGAGGATTTCCAGTTTCGTCTTCTTTGTCTTTTATCAATAGTTCGATATAATCCTTAAACCCATTGACCGGAAGACGTTTTCCATTGAGGAATACTTTGACACCTTTAGTACTTCCGGCGACATCGAAGGCTCGACGTGAGAAAAGTGCGACAATATCTTTGTCCAAATGAGTCATATTAAACTTGGACAGATCAGGACTAAAAGTTATTCTGGTATAGTCTTCTCCGGTGGCGGCCGTTATTTTTGGCTCTTTTGTGTTCATCATATTATCGGTCCAAACCTGAGAGAAGGCTTTCTTATATTCCTTACAACTGGTCTCAACCTTAAAACGAGTGCTGAATATATTGCAGAGTTTAGCGCCGTAACCGTTCCGACCGCCGACTACTTTCTTCTCGTTGTCGTCATAATTAGAAGACGTCAATAAATGTCCGAATATGAGAGTCGGGACAAACATCTTCTCGTCTTTGTGTTCGATAACAGGAATTCCTTTTCCGTTATTAAAGATCGTTATCTCATTCTTTTCTCTGAAATCAAATATTAATTTATATTCAATTAATTACTTAATTAATGACTTACGGATCGATATCTATACGAATACAAGACATGGATTTATCTCTTTGTTTATTGTCGGCCGCATTTACTAATACTTCATCGAAGATCTTATAGAGTCCGGGAACGTATGATATGTCTCTTAATTTCATTCCCACCTCTTCTTCAAAGATCCACATTTGCTGACAAAACAAAACAAAACAAAACAAAACTTAAAGAATTGAAAAATTAAGACAAAAGACATACTTTTGTTTCAGTTTCGACGGATCCGATGTAAGTGTCGGGTCGAAGAAGAATATGTTCTAATTGTGTCTTCTTTTGGTAAATCCTTTCAACGCTTAACTTCTTTGAAGGCTTTGATTTGTTTTTAGAATTCTTTGTTTCGAAAGAAGAGTCGGAATCGCTGTTAGATTCCTCTGAAGACATTTTGTTAGACTTCCAATTGTTGTCTTAATAGTAATGAATTAATGGTTTTACAAACAATTAATTTCTTAAAAATATTTGCCGACAAATCACTGAATATCAGACAAGAAATGGCAAAAAGACCGCCATTTTTGTCACTTTTATTCTCTATTTTGACTCAAAAAGTTTTCACTTAAAAGGGTTTTCAACTTTTTGTTACTTTATTTGTGAATCGAATTCCAATTCCAAAGAGAGGGCACTATAAAAACAAATATTCGATTTCATCAAATGTCCTTGCTTATAATGCTCATTTTGCTCATAGTAATGAAAGACTCAAAATCTTGTTATAAAGATGCTTTTATAACAATTTCAAAATGAAGGATAAATTTGAATTAGGATTAGATGTGTTAAACACTGAATTGAATATAGAGAGTATAGAGAGTATAGACTATAGAGAGTATCAAATTCTCAATTGATTTGATAATTTTTATAAATTTATTAATTTATTGAATTTTAATGAACATTTTCTCATAAATATAACCTTGTTAATCATCTTGCTAAAGTTTAAAATTAATGTTTCTTGAAAGCTTTTAAAATAGTTTTAGCAGTTTTCAAATATTTGTGAGCATGGATATTTTGAATTCATATTGAAAAATAGATTGATCTAAAGTTTTTTTAGATTATAAATAATTTGACCATTGATTTAACCAAATTATGTGATTGAAGCAAGAGTGTTACCTTGCTAAATCTGACTAAAAGGAAAGTGGAGTTATCGATAATTGTCTATTAGTTAGGACCCAATTTAAGGCTCAACTTAGGGCTCTAAATTTGAGCTCAAAAATAGTCTAAATTATAATATTATATGAATTGAAAATAGTTTGTAAACAATTATTGTTAAAATAATAATCAAATAAAACAAAATATTTTATAAAATAATTAAAGTCTTATATAAATAAATAAAATTTATTGAATCAACGATTTAAAAGTGAATATAAATAAATCAAATAATTTGTTCGAATAAATAACAATTAGTTTGAATTCAGTGTCAAACAAATGACATCAAATTCAATACAATTTAAATGTAAACAAATATTAATTAATTTTTCTTTTCCTAAAAAAGATAAAAGAATTTATTTGTTTTCAAAAAATAATGGCTTTGATTTTCAAAAATATTTTGAGTTTCACTTAATTCTCATCGGAAGAGAAATTAGAAATAATGAAATCAATAGACTTTTAACTCTTAAAGTAATGATTCAGAAAATAGATTTAAAATATCCCTAAAATTCCCTTTGAGTAAAGAATCAACTTTTATGACACAGATTTTGGCCATTTTTTATAATCTTTAATAAGATCTGATAAAAAGAAAAAGTTATTCTTCTAAACAACAGCAACAATAAGAAGACCTCAATTTATATTTTAAAGTTAATATCAGATTTATTAGTGATTATTTTAAGGCCATATCTTTTCAAATATAAATTAAATCAACAGTAAAATAATGAGAAACAAAATGAGTGCAGTTTTAGCTTTGATTTCAAATAATTAGAATAAAAAAATTCAACAAAAAAATATTTTTCTAAACTTTAGTGCGACTAAAAAATCTGAATTTTTACTAAAAATGGTTCGCATTAATAGAGTTTTTTGTATCCAATAAATATATTTTAGTAATATTTTTCAAAAGATATAAAAGAGATATTTTTAAACAATGGTTTTCGATAAAATAGAGATGACCTCAACTGTAGTTTTGTATAAATCGTAAAAATTCTTAAAAGTCTTTAGAAAAAAAATAGTCTCCAAATATTTGGAAAACTTATTTATGCTCTAAGAGTGGGTCGAAATTATAACATTTCTCTTAAATTTTCTAAGTTTGTATACAAATGGGGATTCAAACTATATTTATCTTCAATTATAAATAAAACAAAGAGATTTACCCATATGTTAGTCACCATTGATTTAATGGATATTATTGTTAAAGAAATTGATTTAATTATTTAAATTTTAGAAAATATTTTTAAAGAAGTTTCGAACCATTTTTTTTTCACTGCTTTCAGATCTGTGCAAATCATAAAATGAATGGTAAATAAATAATGAAAAATAAAAGGGTTTGAATCCAATTTTGGCACAAAAAGTAATGAAAACTATTTTATGGTCGGATATTTTGCCATAAATGGACTCAAACTTTGATCAACTCTTGAATAAAAAACACTTAAAACTAATTATGGCTTAATTGGCGAACTTTTCCATTGGAGGAAAATCTTCATTAACGGAACTGTCTGAAATTAACCCTTGTTCACATCTTTTTTCCCAATAAGAGGCCCGTCTAAGAATAGAACGACTAAATTTTCGTTCGTTATAACACTTATTGTTGATTAGAGGATGTGTCGCAACGGGAGGTCCAGACGTAATACTACTGGTATTGCTTTCATCGGACGCATAACTAAACAGAAATGAAGTTAATTAACAAATGTTTTATTAAATTTAATAACTGACCCTTCATTTGTTGGACTGCAAGTAGTGGAAGGACTGCTCGATTCACTTTCAATTAGAGCAACGGCTGGTTTGTGACCATTAATACCAATTCGGTTGCGTTGAGTTCGAGGAAGATTTAATTGAGACATTTCTCGGAACTCTTTTGTCAAACTTCTAGCGGTGAGACTATGAACCTGCAAATTATTTTATACATTCATTTACATAAAAAGCAACATTAAATTAAGTTTACAATTAATTAACCTATTCTTACCTAGATAATTAGACAATTAATGATGTATTCATTACGAAATTTTAACAAAATGTACATGTATATATTTTTTTTCCAAAAGTTTATAAATTATCTGCAGTTCTCTTATATTTTAAAATTTAAATAAATTTTAAGTTAAAATAATTTTTGTTTAATAAATGTTTTTAATTACACTCGACTCCCATTTTTTATGAACGTCTTTTTTATGAACTGGATAGTTTTTGTGAACATATACCCCAAACCCTTTGTATATAAAGTCTATATAAAATTAAGACAATTTTTATGAGCTAGATAAGTTTTGTGAACATAAATGTCTGAACAAATGTCTAGGTTCATAAAAATGGTAGTCGAGTGTATTAAATAAGAATTTTGTATTTAAAGTAAAATTATTAGAAATAATACCTTAAAATTTGATTGAATTGTTGGACAAAAGTTCTTTGAAGTATTGAGTTTGTTATCAGAGAAACTGTTTTTTCTTTTAATATCCACTAATTTTGGGTTTTTGTCGAAAATAACATCATTTGAAGCAAATTTGTTGACGAGATCTTTAACTGAAGGCAATATAACATCGGAAACATCGGAGAAAATTACTTCACTTTCGGTTTCGTTTGAGTTCTTATCACTTGAATTCTCTGATATTTGCGAAACTTCTTCAGACATTTTTCGTTTCGAAGAATTTATAATAAAATATTTTGAATTCCAATATTCCTAATAAAAATAAATTAGATTTAATTTTTAAAAAATTATTTTTGTAAAATCAAATTACATTTTCATCGAAAGAGTGAAGAGTTTCCTCTTTAGCGTCCATTTGTGGCATTTGTTTGATATAATAGTCTTTTTTATAACGACTAAAATCTTTAAAATTTGTTGAAAGAAAAGTGTTTTCGATGTTTTCATTTTCTTCAATAATTTCTGGAGAAGAGTCTTCACAATTTGACATTTGAGCTCTCATTTGGATTCTAGAGTTAAGATTTTCAATAGAATAGGGATTGTCTTTCCATTCGATGTCAGAATTTTCCCATTTTTTATGTTCTCTTTCAGCAAAAGATGTTAGAGTTGTCGGTATAAGACCTACGACTTGTGGTCTACAACTTATTTGGTCATCGATTTGCTCTTCAATTAAATTATCGTTTGTTTCGGAATCTTTGGGCTAAATATGAAAATAAATAAATAAAGCGAATCCCGAAAGTAATACCTTTGACATCAAATTAATTTCAGCGACTCTTTCAGCCCACGTCCGCTGAATAACAAGTGGACGAGTTTTGAGTTTTTCATGCTTTGGGTTATTAGTAGAGACAATCTTTTCATGCGATAGTAATGACAGACAACCGAATTATTTGTTAGTTTTATTAGAATTTAAGAATTGAATGAAAATATAAAAACACTTTTGAAGACTTACTTTTGGTTTTGAGTTTTGTTTGTTTTCAGACATTTTATTAGTAATGAAATTATAGTTTTCGACTTTAAGAGTAAAGTCAGACCAATGATATCCAAAACTATTATAGACGACACATGAATATTGACCGCTAAAATCAGGACTTGTTTTTCTAATTTCGA